>OX451215.1:80732393-80942893 GCA_949628195.1 Phasia obesa
ATAAATTTGGTTTAAAGCTTTATTTATAAGGATTTTAAACATAAAAAAAATTTTTAAATCCATTAATACATATTTATTTTAAAATAACAAAAACAATAGAATATATATATTTCAATGTCAAAATAAAAGTGGGACATTTCAAACTTAACGCTGTTTTGCAGCAGAAACATTGTATTTCTGGATTGGTTTCTTTAATTTTAGTACTTTGCAGGTAATCCTTTACTGGATTTACCTGCTAAAAGTCGACGCGGCATAGATTCCACTAATTTACAGCAAACCCGTGGGTCAATTTTTGACCATTCTTCTATTATAGCCGCTAATTTGTCTGCAGATTATTTTAAATTGTTTTTGAGAATTTCTAAATACATCATCTGGTCCATATTTCCATTAATAATACACAAATTTCCTGGCCCAGCAGCCGACATGCAACCCCATACCTTAATTGAACCACCTCCATGTTTCACAGTAGGCCGGAGATTACGTTGTAGAAGCTCTTGATTTGGTTTTCTCCACACGTATGATGGGCCGTCAGATCGAAAGAGATTAAATTTCGACTCACCAGCAAACAAAACCGTTTTCCAGAAAGTAAAATCCTTATCTTTGAACTCATTAGCGAATTTAACTCTTTTTAATTTGTTTTGCTTGCTGATCAGTGGCTTTTTACGGGGCACTCTACCATGAAAATTGTGTTTTCTAAGAATATTTCTTATAGTTTCCGCGTTAGTTTCTTTCTTTAGGTGTAGCGATGCCAACTTTGCCAAGTTTGGGGCACTTATTCGTGGGTTTTTCTCAATATGATGAACAATCCACCGCTCATCTGAGTCCTTTGTTTTCCTGATTTTGTTTTGTTTTCGACAGTTTTTGTTAATTTGAACCATTTAATTATATTGTGGACCGTGGAGTGACTTCTATTTACTAGTTCACCAATGACTCTTATTGTGTTTCCATCTTGGAAATATTTTATCACTAATCTTCTTGTGTCTACTGAAGTTCGACCACGCTGTCTGCCCATTGTTTAATTTTTTTACTATTTATTAATAAAATTATGTTGAATTGTAAGTAAAAGACTGTAAAACTTATTTTTTGCAAATTATTTTTTTGGCAGAAACCACCCATCTCTCTTAAATCTCAAACAAATTTAATGTTTGTTCCACTTTCGTTTTGACATTAAATTTAGTAATTTTTTTTGTTGTTGCTTTTTCAAAAAAAGTAACGGAATTTTGGTATTGCTTGTTAGCGGTTTTGATAAAGGACAAATTAACTAAGATAATTCATTTCAGTTAAAAATATTGCATAGTGTTTTTTAATTTTTTTTATGAAAGAAACAAAAGTATTAATAGATGTCCCAGTTTCATTTTGAGCAACTGTATATACATACGTACATACATATTTTAATTTCAGTTCTATATATCTATAAGACCTAGGAAGTTGAAGTTTAAATTTAAAACTTATTAAATCCTCTTTAAAATGAGTTTTACTCAACTGCCTAGGGCTTATAGAATTGGAATTGGAATATATTTAATCCTGGAGCGCATATGAAAAAAAGCGATATTTTTCTATTTTTACAACTGTACAGCTAAAGAACTGTCAAAGATAGATTTTTTTTTAATAATTTGGTTTCAGAGAATCAAAGAAAATTGACTTATATTTTTTAAACAAAAAATTATAACACATTTAAAGTGCGAGAATTTCTGAAATAGGATTTTATATATTTTTTTATATCAAGGATTTTAACAAATAAGCATTTAAAATTTTATTTTACAATTTAGGTGAGATTAAATCTTTTTAAGTTCTTTTCGAGATGCAATTTTTATTTTTAAATTCTTGCTAGATCATGGTATGGTTTTAAATGTCATTACACTATTTCTATTAAAATAAAAATATTTTTACAAATGAATTTTTGAAGTTAGGTTTAAGTTCATTATATTTTCTCTAGGTTGAAAAAAAAAATTGGAAAATTATAATATAAAATATCATAACTTTTTTCTTTAAAATTATAAACATAATTCTTAATTAATATTCTTTCAATCTAGAGAGAATATAACGAATGTAATGAACTTAAACTTGATTTAAAAAATTAATTTGTATGTTAAGCTTCTTAAGCTGTAGCTTAGGTGGTTCGCACGTTGACTACTAAGCAATGGTCATGAGTTCAATACCTAGCCGTGGTAAGATTAATTTTTCTTTATAATAATGCATATCACAGCGACCTCCTTCGCCGGTATTACCACATATATAGCATTAAATCGCCGCCGAAGTAAAGTAATTATAAATTGGCTATGCTAGCTTCAAACTAATTCGCCTAAATAACACCAGAGGCGCTTGCAACACTTTTTAAACATAATCACAACATACAATTGCAGTGTTGCCATAAGCGAAGCTTTACTATCACACTAACCATCTGTCTTATCTTCTACTATCCATTTCCAAAGGAAGTAACACAGTTAAATACGCATTAATTGCCTGAGTGCCACTTCTCTTAAAAAAAAACGCGGGGCACCGCAAGAACATGTTTACCTAACAAAGTTTGGTTTGACTAAAAACGAAAGTTAAGGCAAAACAAATAAACAAAAAGTTGCTCTCATTGCTAACTGACGATTGGCTGAAGCAACAGCAAATATAAGGTGGTATTTATTAAACGTGAGCATAAAACGTCTTGTTAGACTAACTTCATAATGTTCAATAATGAATTGGTCTCTTTTTTCTTGCACTTGATTTCATGTGTATACAAATATTGTTGTGCTCTTAAATAAAAACATACAATAGCATTTGCTCTTCTTCCAACCAATGCAATATTTGTTGTTGTTTGAATATTTTGTTTCAATAGTGTCTCTTGATATGAAATACTGTTATAGCAGACAACATGTATGTAAATGTATGATGTTAAAAGCAAGGGTTTGTACTTTGTATTTTAGTTATTTTATATTAATTTGCGCGTTGAGTGGTTGAAAATAGAAAACTGTAGTAGATTGAATTTTTTTAACTTTTATTGATGAATAAAAAAATCTAATTTAATTTTTTTTCTGAAAAATCAGAAATTTTACTCTCAAGAAAATTTAAGTAAAATGAACTAGTGAACAATATGAAATGCTCAGCATATTTATTGCACACTTAATAAAACTGTCCGGTCAAATCAGGTGTACTGATTTTTGCACTGTTTGCTCTCTTGTTCTCTGTATTTACTGTTTAGTAATATTAGACTACACATACAATCAATATTTGCGTTTCAAAAACATGCAATACTGTCCACTTTTTAACATCTTGCGCTCACCCTTAGTATTTATTTATTGCTAACTGAAGGTTGGCTGAAGCAACAGCAAATATTAGGTGGTATTTATTAAAGAAAAATATTCAACAAGAGGAAAGCTGTAGGTGGTGAGGGATTGACGATGATTATTGAATACAATTTTTCTCGAATTCTTTATCTGAGTTTGGTTGTTTAATTGATGTTGTTTACAACTAAATACCACCTAAAGTAGATAAATGCGAAGAATGCTGTAAGCGATTCAGAAAATGCATTACATTTTGCTAGTGCATAAAGTAAAATTTTACCATTTTTTCTTTAAAATTAATCATCTAATTTTATAATTAATATTCTTTCAACCTAGAGAGAATATAACTTCAAAAATTCATTTGTAAGTTAATAAAGATATCGACTTATAAATTTAAATATTCGAAAACAAATATTTTTCCTAAGCCAAGATGTATTAATAATTAAATATTTTATAATTTTTGCTGATTGTGTTTGCAAAATATACAAAATTCGCTGCCAATCCTTCTTTTCTATCACACAGCATATAATAAATGAATGATAATCATCCACTTATAAGAGCAAAATTAAAAAAAAAAAAAAAAACAAAACAAATTGTTTGCAGTCTCGTACCTACTTAAATTACATTTACATTTTGAACGCTAATCATTACTTATTTATTATGTATTTATACTGAGATTTATTTATTTAAGTATTTATATGTAATTTGGTACAATTTTTGATAGTAATGCATTTTATTGCCCAACTGATTGCTGAAAACAACAACAACAACAGCAACAGCACTAGCAACAACCGCAACAACAAAAAGAAATAAGTCTTAAACAAATGACAAAATCATGTTCGATTGATATGCAAAAAGAAAAATAAAAATTACATGATGAAAACAGAGCAACAGTCTAAGAGACAGACAGACAGACGAGACACATGCAGAACAAGGAGCGAACAAATGAACAAATAAACGAGATTCATTACAATTTTAGACAAAATAACCCACCACCACTAGTGTTCACGTATTAACTAACTCTGATTTAAATGGTTTAACATGGACAAATGAACTAATCCACAAAACTAAATCTCTAAAAAAAAGTCTGGAACAAAATTTTAAAAAATTCGCAGCAGTAAGAAAACACAAAGTAATAAAACACAGACAATTTTGATTTTGACTCAGTGGGTACAAAACGTTTTTAAAGTTGTTAAAATTTTGGAGCGATTTATTTTTAATTTTTTATTTTTTCTTCTTAAGGCTGCTGAGTGAGTGACCAGTGTTTAGATTTCTTTTGAACAATTTGAAAGCACTTGTCGCTTCGAACATGAAAATAAATGATATAAACGTGATCATACAAATTGACAAAAAGCCTTTGAAATATTTTTTTTATTTATTTTTTTTTTGTGTTGATTCTATAAAGTGGTTTTTATTTTTTTGTTTGCATCTTGCAATTCGATTTATTTGAATAATGAATGGGAAAATTTGTATTATTATTAACTTTTTGATACTTATTTATTTAAAGTCGTATTAAAAAAAACTTTGTATTTTAACTTCTAATGAGCCTGATGTTGTGTTAGACAAAAATCTAAAGTCATTATTTCATTTATTTCCAACAGTTTTATTAAATGAATAAAATGTAAGAAAAACTTCAACAAACCAAGCAAAGTCAATGCTGTAATTTGCTGTTAGTTTAGTTATGCGTTTCAACAATTTTTTATTTATTTAGCTGGACCAGCGCTTGGGGGATGACTAATAATCATGCAATGCCTTGCTGCTGGTAATAAGTAGTTTGCTTATGGAAAGGAATAAAGATGGAGTTGTGTTGGGGGACATACGATTGGAATTTTCTTATATTTAATGCTACAGGAAAGACCTTTTTACAGAAAGATTATTTCACATAAGATTAAAAAAAAAAATTTATCTATAAAGGGTAAAGTGATTCCTTTGTCAGTTGACCGCAAAAGGACGGACTATAAATAAACAGCACGTTAAAAGCGGGTAAGCGACCAAATTCCTTGATTTTTTTATTAAATAATCCATTTGAAATACTATTAAATATTGCAATATCTTCCGTATTTCATCGATGCTTCAGTGAGCCAGCTGTGATATAGATTTACGTCAGGGTCATTGTTTTAAACTGATGGAGGCAATTTTAGATCATGGCTTATAGGACTATACTTAATACCCCTTGTTTAGGAGTTGAAAACCATCTTAACTTCCGCCGCACTCTTGGCGACATCTGTTAAAGTATAACAGCACACCGGACTAAAAGCCACCCTTCCTATCAAGCCGCCAAGTTACTTCCCGAAGACCTTCACTAATAAGCGGTTACAGGGAATTGTGGCCTCTGTTGGCTATCGTCAGACTTTGAAGGTTTTAATTTCCAGTTTCAGGGCCCATGCAAGCATCAAGGTCAAAAATATTGTTCTTGTCCCCACGGTCGCAACCCGTCACATATATAATGGGGTATACAAACTGGTGAAAGATGTTTTTGACTTGGTTTGACCCCAAAGAATTATGCTCTATTAAGTTGGAGATTTTTAATATGGACCTTTTTTTTAAATAAAGTTTAAAAATTTCTGAAAAACACAAAGAGTTAATTTTTTTGGCAACTAATAGCTTATATGTTATATAATTATAGAAAATTTAGTTTGCGACAAAATATTTTAAAACTAAAAAGTTATAGGCACTAAAAAATTAAAATTTTCTAAATTATTTTTTTTAATTTTAGCAATATACAGAGAAAATCCATTTTGAACCAACCTGTTCTATGTGATATGTTGAAATCGAGCAGTAATATTTTGGCTCCCGAGGTACTCTGACATTTACTTTCAAATGAGTATTATAGCTTTGAAATCGGTAACCACAAAAAATTGATTTTGGCCCTAATGAATAGCAATTTATAGAACTTGGCATGCCTGTTCCCGTGCTCTAACCTCTTTTTAGGGGTTTGAAGGCCATCCAACTCCTTCTGTGGAGAGTTCAACAGCAATTTATAGAACATTGCAAGCCTGGACCCCTGCTCTAACATCTTTTTAGGGGTTTGGAGGCCATCCAATGCCTTCTGTAGAGAAAGCAATAGCACACTTTACAAACCGTGCACCATCTCTGCATGCATTGGTCGAAATCACAGCCACCACGTGCACTCCAAAGCGACCTCACCAACAAGCAGTCACAGAGATGAGTGGCTCTCTGATGGGCTACTGGTTCTCGTGGTTCAAGTCATTTGGACTGGTAAAGTTAGATACCATATTGTCAGCGATGAGCTTCTTCGCTTTCACCTGCATATTGATAAGGAGTTTCAAAATAAACTTAAATTCCATTTAAAGCCAGATTTAGGTGGTATAAATATTAGGACATATTAACCCGTTAAAAAAAATCATGGTAAATTTTTTTTAAATTTTCTTTTCCGACTTAAAAAATTTGTTAAGTTTATCGAACATTGCACTGCTTCCAATTACCTTACACTTACATCACTTATAGTTGTATTTCTATGAATATATTTATATTTATATTTCTTGAAATACCTCTGAATTACTTCTGAACTAGTTTGATAAAACTCTTTCTATGATATAGTACGATCCCTAAGAAAGCTCGATATAAATTGAAAGAATTTATCGTCGATAAGCAGTAAGTTTTGACAGAAGTGCATCAAACACTTTAATAAATATAGTTTATGTGATGCGAACACAAAATAAGAAAGAAAGGCTGACAGACAGACAGAGAGGACAGACAGGAAATGAATTACACCCAATTCTATTTTTACGCGGGCTTTTTTTACACGGTTTTGATTTAACACGGTTTGAAAATAAAAAAATTATTTTTCTACACGATTTTATTCCATTTAGCACGATTCAAAATCATTTGGGCTTAGATTTTATTTGCAAAATTTAAGTTTTGCGAAATATTTTCATATCAAAAATTTAGAGGAATTCTCTTTTTGTGCATACAAGCATTTTTATTTATTAGAGCAATTGAAATGTGTTAATATTTTGTAAACTATCGAAAATTACAAATAAAAAACTACCACATAAAGCCATTTCTTTCAAAAACAAAACTGAAATTTAAAATCGCCCTCGAAATGAAGATGGCTCAACATTTATTGGCAAAATATTCGGTTTAAAGGAAGTCACAGTAAGAACTATAAAAAACATTAAAATCAAATTAGACAATCGTTGATTTCTGGAACGAAACTATCTGTTAAGTCTTCATCATACACTAAAGATGCAAATAAACGGTGCAAATACACATTATATGTACATGCATATATGCATGTGTAAAAATAAACATGATTTCTTGTTCTTAAAAAAATTCTCGTTTTTCACTAATTTTAATAGGTTTTAGAGATAAGGAAGGTATATGATCAATGTCTTTTTTACACGGATTTTTCTGGAACCAATCTACCGTGTATAAACAGAATTAGGTGTACTATTTTTTATATGTACAGATGATAGGATCACTAAAAATGGCGTCAGTAGTCACCCTGAAAGGCAAATAGGAATAATTTTCCCACTTATGGTAATTAGCAGTTCTCTAGGTTTATATACTAGTTTTATTTTTTTAAATAAATTTATTCGCTTTTTAAATCATGAAACCCTCAAAGCATTAATACATTGTTTTTTATTTTATCAAAACACCACTTTTTTAATATAAAATTTATCTGTCCATATAAATTGTGTATTTGTTTAAAGGCTTAACGAAATTCTAATTTAAAATAAACAAAATAATATTTATTTTATTTTAATACGAATTAAAGTTTGTTTTTCCACTACGATCAAGGAAAAAGTAAAACACATGTGCATAAATTAATAGTGGGAGTCAAGCTTTCAATAAAACTAATAAAAAACTTAAAAAATATGCCCAAAAATACAACAAACAAAAAAGAAACATGTATTAACAACATCTTAAAATGAAGTAAAAAAATGCCTCTGCACCTTAAGATCGCTGGGGCAAAAGAAATAATGAAATTAAATGGTTATTGCAAGCGAAAACTAGCAACCAATTCAACGAAATGAAAAGTGAATTTTAATTCAGTTTCATTTTTTTGTATTTCGTATAAAATGCATTTTTTATTTATATTGTCTAGTTCGAAGGTATTTGGTTTAACATAAATGCTGGAGCTGCTCATTCAAAGTTTTTGGGTCATTAATCTTTATTTTTTCTCTATTGTGCTAAATAAAAAAAAAGAAAGATACATTTTAACATATTCAGCTAACAGCTGAGTTAGTTTCTGCACCACAAGAAAAGAAAAACACACACAAAATAAAATATTTAACCAAAATATTAACAAGAAAAAGGAGTATGAATATTCGTTGCTCTTACTAAACTAAATACTTTTCCACAGGCATTAAACATGAATTTGTACGATTTTTTAACTGTAGGGAATTTCAAGCTTTTTTTTTTTTATTTTGGTTTTTGGTTTCTTGCTTTTATTTGAGGCTAAATATTAAACAAAAAACAATGTATGTACTTTTATTTAACAATTTAATTAAAATTGCAAAGTGTGGTTTTATTATAATTTATTATTTATTTTAGATAATTTGCTGTTGTTGTGTATTTTCTTGTTTCAACTTCCTAGTGTTAATAAAACAAAAGACTTAAGACCCAAACTTTAAGAAGTAACTCAAAAAATACACGGATTTTTTTGAATAAAAACGCTATAAATAAAGTTTTCTTTCAAGATAACTAACATTAGATAATTAGTGTGATTAGATGGTTAGTGATAATTAAATTTAACAAGCTTTTGGTTGGTAATTTCAAGCGTAATTTGTTATTTGTTGAGAGCACACAAATGTGTGGATAGTGATACTTTCATTTTGAGAAACTGTTTCGTAATAATGTTTAAGGAAAATAACTTCTACTTTTATTAATGTTTAATAAACCGTTTATCAAAAGCATGACGAAAATATGTCCTACTATATAGTGCTATTATTTCAACTAATTAAATATTAGCGGCAAAAAGTATGGCAAAGAATGCAAATGACTAAAAAAAAGGTTATCTGTATAAGTATATTCGCATTGTTATGCGAATAATTCTCATATGGGTAATTTTACGTTTTTTCAACGTGATGAACATTCATCACTTTTTGGTTATGATATATATTTACATGTTCTCAAAAGTGTCCAGTCCTATAAGATATCTTGTGAAAAATATTTATGTCATATTGTGTTCCACAAATAACGTAAGGAGCAATATTCACTTCCTTTCCCATATATTCTGAACCCTTATACATAGGGAAGTCGATTTAGCGATGTTAAAATCAGTTTTTCCAAGGTCATAAAAGAGCTCACCATTCTCTCAAACATTGTTTCAAGAATTTCGCTATCGAAAATCAGCAAAAAAGGCGAGCGTCCCTATTTTTCTTAATTTTTCTTTTTTCTATATTTGAAAAAAAAAAACTATAGATTAAAAAAAACGGAGTTTCACTTAAAAATTTAATTTCACCAAAATAATACATTTTTACCAAAATTTCTCTAAAAAATCAACAACATTGAGTTTTGCGATTTATAATATGGTTAAAATACAAGAAACTTTTTTAATCATATGTTATTTTGACACTGATAGATATTTTCTATTCAAAACATTGACTAACAGTCAGTATCTTACCCCAGTATGAATCATTTGTCGCTTCAATAACAATGGCAAATATTACAAACAAATTTCCAAACTGTGGGTTTTATTTGCATTTTCTAACACCTTCATGCTAATGCTTCCAAAGTAAATTTGGCCTGAAACTGAAGGATAGGAAACTTTGAGGTCTAACCAGTGCCCCACAGGGATAACGTTAAGTCTCTGAGCACCGTAAGGCCCTCCGTTTAGTAACATGGTAGCTGTATATAGTCCGGTGTATTCTTGCGCTTCAACAAAAGACACTAATAGTGTGGCGGGATTCTAGATAGTCTCCAACTTTTAAACAAGAGATGTGAGACTGACCTAGCTATTTGTTATGTTATGTTATGTTATGTGTTACATCAACCTACTGGTACGACCATCGTCAGGTTAAGGCGACAAGCTAGGCACTTACATAAATGGATATCAAATCTGTACGTTTGTTTAATAATAAAAGAGAGTGCTGTATGCAAGTTTGTGCAAAAAGCTGGTGACACTGGTTTGCTAGTGACCAACACTTATGGTCCACTGCATCTTTCGGTAATTGTTTCATCAGCCATTTTAGAGGTTTTAAATGGCGGCATCAAAACTGTGTATGACTGATCACTTCTGACTATTTCTTAAGTGGGGTGCCGTTAAAGGCCATTACTACCCTAATAATTCAGAAACGAACTTTGAGGCTAATAGTTTTGTTGGCAGTTTTTCAATAAAATAACTTTATTTAGTATTTTTCATACAAATTTTATTTAATGACTATTTTATATATACACTGTCGGACAAAATAAAGTGCGTTTGCATATTCTATAAATTTTCTTAAACAAAAAAGTATAAAACGATTTAAAATCTTCATCAAACTAATATTTTCTTAAATTTTATTGAAAATAACATTAAAAAATATTTATCAAGAAAAATTAAGTTCATATATTTCGAAAAAAAAAATACAAAACAAAATATATCAAAAATTCTAAGCGTCAAAATAAAGTAACACTTTAATGTAATATCGTAAAAAGTTAAATAAATTAAAAGTAATTAATAGGATGTTGTACCTCCATTATTATTAATGACTTCCCTTATTCGTCTAGGCTTACTGGTTGCAAGATTTTTCAACACACTTAATGGAATTTATCTCCATTCTAATTGCATTTTTTCCCAAAAAGTCTGAATGTTAGTTCGCGAATTCAGTGGAATTTTATCATCTAAAATGGCCCAGAGATGTTCAATGCGGTTTAAATCAGGGCCTTGAGCAGGCCAATCTAATTTCTCAATGTTATTTTCCCCAATATATTTTTTGGCCACCTTCCTGGTATGCTTGGAGACATTATCCTGTTCTAATATAAAATACCTAAGCCCATTTCCTCAGCACTACTGTAAAGATTTTCTTTCAAAATGTTTACGTAGTGCTCACCAGTCATTTTGTGTCAATTTTGAGAAGTTTTCCTACCCCTGAAACCGAAAAACATCCCCACACCAAAAGGTTTCCACCACCGTGTTTAATGGCATGGGTGATATTTTTTGTCTTAAGTCTTTGCGATGGCTCACACCAAACTCTTTTTCGTTTTTTCATATTTTTAAGTTCAAATTTGGATTCATCCCTCCAAATAACTTTACTCCAAAATGTTTTTGGCATATTTATATATTTTTGGCGAATTCCAACGTCTGCCTTATATTAACAGCACGTAGGACAGGCTTTTTCTTAGCGAAGGAACTTCTTAAACCACATTCGTTCAGTGTTCTTTGGACATAACTCGTTGAGATACTCATACCTAAGTATCTTGTACTCATACCGATATCTTGTACTTTAAGGCCAAGTCTCGCAATTTCATTCCATTTTCCCGGTCGTGTATCAAAAAATCTTTTTGGAATTTGGTCAAAGGTTTCATTTTAATACTAAGGTAATTATAAAATGTATTAATAATTAAAAAAAAGTTGTTAGGGTATTTATTAAAAATTATTGTATATTAAACCATACCTTTAGTTTTCAATCAAAATATTTGTGAACTGACAAGAAATATTAATATTAAACACAAGTGGTATTTTATTTTGTCGCGTTTTTTCTTTTTGCAACCTTATACTTTCACTTCTAGTGAAAAAACTAAGAACTTTTAAAACTTTATATTGTTTATTGTTGTAAAATACTCAACAATAAAAAATAACTGAAAATAAGCAAGACATCATACACGTAGACAAAATATTGAGAATTAAATAATAAAAGTACAAAACCGCACTTTATTTTGTCTAACAGTGTATTACTTTAATTTTCTGTACTTTGTCACTGAACCCATATTTTAAAACTGAGGGGTATTATTAAGAAGAAGAATTACTGCCTTTTATGTATTGTATTTGTTAATAAAGATGAGCGCGCATGCACAAGCATGATCGATCATGTTTTTTGTTTCTTCATTTTACGCATTGGGCGTGAGTAAGTGAGCAATAAAAATAATATAGTATGTAAGTAGGTAAGTGTATATACATATATATGATGGCTTTAAGTTATTATTGTTGATAACAACAAACTAGAGCATGCTTATGCATGCCCAATCATGACAGGTTTTATCTTAGCAACAATGTAAATATGAGGATTTACTAACAGTATAAAAATTAATGAGAGATATTCAAAAATATTTTGCATGCCCGATCATCACGCTTACTTACATTATACATACATATACAAATTTTGCTCTTAGTAACAATATGAAAAGAAAGAAAATAAATTATTACAATAAAATTCTGCATGCCCGATCATGTTAGCAACAGAATATTGTATTAACAATTTTTATATAATTAACAATTTTATAACGAGTGATTTTTAAGAGCTTGAGAACTTTTTTTTAAAAAAAAAACGCATAAAATTTGCAAAATCTCATCGGTTCTTTATTTGAAACGTTAGATTGGTCCATGACATTTACTTTTTGAAGATAATTTCATTTAAATGTTGACCGCAGCTGCGTCTTAGGTGGTCCATTCGGAAAGTCCAATTTTGGGCAACTTTTTCGAGCATTTCGGCCGGAATAGCCCGAATTTCTTCGGAAATGTTGTCTTCCAAAGCTGGAATAGTTGCTGGCTTATTTCTGTAGACTTTAGACTTGACGTAGCCCCACAAAAAATAGTCTAAAGGCGTCAAATCGCATGATCTTGGTGGCCAACTTACCGGTCCATTTCTTGAGATGAATTGTTCTCCGAAGTTTTCCCTCAAAATGGCCATAGAATCGCGAGCTGTGTGGCATGTAGCGCCATCTTGTTGAAACCACATGTCAACCAAGTTCAGTTGTTCCATTTTTGGCAACAAAAAGTTTGTTAGCATCGAACGATTGCGATCGCCATTCACCGTAACGTTGCGTCCAACAGCATCTTTGAAAAAATACGGTCCAATGATTCCACCAGCGTACAAACCACACCAAACAGTGCATTTTTCGGGATGCATGGGCAGTTCTTGAACGGCTTCTGGTTGCTCTTCACTCCAAATGCGGCAATTTTGCTTATTTACGTAGCCATTCAACCAGAAATGAGCCACATCGCTGAACAAAATTTGTCACATTTGAACATTTCGAACCGAACACTGATTTTGGTAATAAAATTCAATGATTTGCAAGCGTTGCTCGTTAGTAAGTCTATTCATGACGAAATGTCAAAGCATACTGAGCATCTTTCTCTTTGGCACCATGTCTGAAATCTCACGTGATCTGTCAAATACTAATGCATGAAAATCCTAACCTCAAAAAAATCACCCATTATAATAATAATTGTATTAGGGTTATTCAATAACGTACATGAGGAATTATATACTACATGCATATATTTGTTTATACATACATATATGTACATATAACTGCTAATATCGTTCAACCCAAGAACAGTCCATAATGTCTTGGAAAGTTAGACTGACAGGATAAGCTGTGGTGATGCCAGTCGAGGCATCCTTATCATAGACATGTTTTCAGATATCACTTGCAAAACATGTCTCTAAAGTATGGACCAGAGAAGCAATATCCTCCTTGTTTATTGAATTTATGATTATTTTTTTTTAAGACATTCTCTTATGTCTTGTAATTTCTGCTTTAATTAATGCCACGTTTAAATCTTTATGAATCATCTGGCGCCTATCCATAATCCGGATTTATTATTTTTTCAGGCCTTAAGTTTTAAAGCCATAATAAAATAATCTTAATAATAATTATGACTTTTTCAATCTAAGGCCCATATATTATAATTTGCCAATAGCTAAAGTTAGGATTTTATTGGAGAGATAAGATAAGTAGATTTTATCATTACACAACAGTTTCATCTCACTCCATGATACAAAATGCTCATGCAGCTCGTTCTCACTTCGTTGTCTCTAAGTATTTGTAGGTCTACCAGGTCTCCTAGAATCTTGGGGCTTATATTCAATGGACTGTCTAGTTGAATCATTAGCTGTCTTGCTAATAGTATGTCCCAGCTATGCAAATTTACGCCATTGTATACTCAAACCCAACGTACCACATGGTTATTTAATTTTGGTTTTAGTAATAATTTTAAATTCGAAAAGAAGAGGTGATTGGCCCATAGCTTGCCAAGGCTGGTGCTGAGTTGCTAACTAAGCCAGCCTGGTTTGATCAATATTCACTAGCAAACTTGGCGAGTATGCCTAATTCCCCAGAAGGCATTTTAAAATAGCCATTCGGACATGTTAAAGACCGTCGCTGATCTATGAATTGGCTTGGAGTAACTTACGCTCTTCATTTTTTTAATGAGAAGTCTTAGTAAGCGATGCTTTAACCATTTTACCTTACACACTCCCTTACACTCCTCTTAAATCTAAATAAATAAAATAATCTAAATGTGATGTAAGTTCACAAAATTTTTAAGGTAACTTCATTCCTAGTAATTAAACCGTTCTCTTAATTTTCATAATTTTCATACACTACGCGTCATCACGTTAGCACATCCGATACGAGCTTATTACGTTTTTATTGTTAATCTATAGCTTCGTTTTTTGTTCCATTATGCTCGTGACTGTATGCACTGATGCTAGTAAAAATGGGAAAGTTCCCATTATATGGTTTTTCCTATTTTGTTTTATTCTCAGAAAAAAAATTTCTTTTGAGTGATCAGGTTAGCGCATGCAAAGTCCTTTTACTTTATCTATAAAATTTGATAGGTTAACGTCATATTTTTTTTTTTTTTTTGCTTAAATTTTCTATTATCGTGAATATGGGAAAAGGAAAATCCCTTTAGCATTGAAAGCGAAAATTTAAGCTTACAAGACTTAAGGATAAAAAATGCTGCACACTTAACACGACTAAAACCGCCTCTCAATGATGTGGGCTATTGGATCACCTTCTTAGTCTATGTGTGAGCTACAATTTTTTTACAGCAAATGCGAATAGCAGTATTTACAAAAATGTACTTAAAACTGATTAAACTGCTTTTCTGCATTTCAAATTTTTTTCTTTTTTGTAATTCAGCATGGTATTTTCAACATTATTATGCTCCTATACACACTGCCCGAGTAACTAAATCATGGATTGGGGAACAAAATGTTTGCTTAATGAAGTGGCCGCCTTAATCTTCTGACCTTAACATAAGCGGATGGCTCGCTCTTAAAACTGGATTATATAATGGCATCAAGCGTGCCTAGTCAGAGATTTCTTAAAATTATATAGGAGAATTTATATGAGTCGAATTCGAAACCGAATGTATGAAGCCTTTCTCAATAAGGGATGTCAACACATTTTTAAATTAGTGTAAAAACATTCAATTTGTTAATCTTTAAGATTAGAAACAAGTTTATGTCATGAAAGTTAAAAAAATTGGAAAAGAAGTAGCATGTGCTAACCTGGTGACCTAAATGGAATTGGTATAGCTTTTCATATTTTACGAAAAGAACTTATAAAAATTTAATTTGCTAATCAATATTAATCATTTGTGTTTTATTTCATTCAAAACAGAACAGGCTACAAATGGAAACAAATATTTACTTTTACTGGTTTTAATTTTTTTAAATCCATCCGAAATCTCTTACCTGAGTGAGTGTCCTATGCTGATAACGCGCAGTGTATCCCTTTTTCGCAGCTCTGTTTAAAGTATAAAATTAATATCATAGTTGAGAAAAAACCATCGCCCACGTTGCTATAATGTCTGATGCAAACTACTAAATAAATAAAAATTTTTTTCAATTGGCTTTTACGTCACATAAAAACTGTTTTAGGCAGTCATTAGGTCAAATTTTAAGTTTTTTTTTTTAATGAGCTTACATTTTTATTGTCGCTAAGTCATAAGTGTAAGGCGTCACCCCCGCTATACTTTGAATAAATAAAGTATATGCATTTAAGCATAAGTTGGCATACAAAAGTTTAAAATCAAATTAAACAAGAGAACATGAAGCTTTCATGCTTGAGAGAGAGATTTGAGATTTCAAAAACATATTCTTAAATTAAAACGAAAATATGGCCATTCAAAGCTCTTTTAATTGCTAATGACATAAAATAAATCAACTATTTTATGCATATTAAAATGGATAAAAAAAATATGAAAACTTACATGACAATTGTGCCAAAAAAAATTACAAAAAGTAATAATATTAACCTTCCTTCATTGAAATGTTTGAGTTGAATTTAATTGATTGAATGAAACGAATCGTTTTACGAGTAACAACTGGCCACAATCACGCCTAATTTCAATAAACAATATTTTTTAACATTTTAAAGTCTAAAAGAATAATTTCATTTAATATGAAATATTATTCTTTAAATCTCTAGCGATAAAATAGAATGATATAAAAATATAAGAAAACTTTCAAATCTTTTAAACAACTGCTAGTAGTAATTTGTATATTAAAATTACAAATTGGAAAATTGCCCACAATTTAAATCACCCAAAAAAAAAAAAAGAAATCTAAGTGAACGAAAATTGAAGACAGGCATTTGAATACCAAAAAATAAAGTCGAGTCTGGCTTAATGTACAGATTATGTCTATAACTAAGTAACCCAACAACAACTGCAAATGTGATTTAGAGGCTACAAAACAAATAAATAATTTATTTACTCAGAATAAAATAAAAATAATAAAAAATAATGCGACAAAATAAACTTACCCACCACCCACCTACCAAAGCTTATTCATATGACTGACTGCTCACATTTAGTCAGCTTAAAATGTATTTGATTTTGTTGTACCTGTCTAAGGCAGACGTCCATCAAAATGGCATTCAGCAGATACATTATTTTACAACAGTGAGATAGATATAACCTTCCTTTAGTTTTAAGTTAGTACACTAATACTTGCATATGGCACCGCGCACAGAGAAAGGACCTAAGAGTTGGATGACCAATTTTTTTTAATTGAAGTAAAATTTACTGGATAGTTGAATGGGAGTGATCCCGAAGGTCTTTCAGCGAAACGTTTTAAAATTGTCAAAATTTTTTTATTTGGTTTAAAATTTAGTGAGAAATCAAATCAAAGTGGTCTCAGAAAATTAGTTTCATTTTTTATGAGTACTGAAAAAATGAATTTTCAGTCATATTCGGTAACACACTGTGTAAATTTTTAAGTCATGGCAAAATAACCATATACGGACACCACTACGTCATAAAAGACCAAAAAAAAAAGACCCCTGTCTCCCAGTTTTGCCCAAAGTCCTCCAGGTTTTTTTTTTATGGGCCCTCAAAGATGTGGGGCCTCGATGTCATTTTTGCAAAAAAAAAAAAAATGATCATTTCCTCAAGCTCATATTTTGCAAACCGTTTGAAATTTTGATATACTCTCTGAGGCAAAGTTGTAGCTCTTGTCATAAAGAACAAAAATTGTTAACATATAAAATCAAAAAAAAACTACATCTTCAAGATCAAAATCGCAAAAAACTTTAAAAAATTAAATTTTTTTACCTTTTTCCCCTGTTCAGGTCCATAGGTAGCAAACCGTTCAAAATTCAAGGAAACAATCAACTACAAAAATGAACCTAAGATCTCAATAAACAACTTTCTAGA
Organism: Phasia obesa; assembly: GCA_949628195.1. Taxonomy (NCBI): domain Eukaryota; kingdom Metazoa; phylum Arthropoda; class Insecta; order Diptera; family Tachinidae; genus Phasia; species Phasia obesa. The sequence goes on from OX451215.1 coordinate 80,750,226, forward strand.
ACATATGAACTTCCTAGGAATGATTCTTAATTCCGTTAACACGGTGTTAAGAACCGTTTTTTAATATTTGGCAGACCTTAGCTTGGTATTTTCGACATTGTGGGCTTATTCGTTATCAGATTGACATTTTATGTCAGCTTCATTTTTTATAGAATTTCGAACAAAATAGTATCAATCAAATAACTACCGTTTTTCCTGAGTCCCACCCAAAATGGTGGTATAGCTTTTTAGTGTTTCTAAATAAACCTAACTTCGGCATTAGTAAATGCAAATACAAGAAAAATTGGGTCATAAATTGTAATCGTTGTCCCTCCAGCCTAGTCTACACATGGCCAATTTTAAAAATAAACTTTGTGAATTATTGTGCAAAGCTCTGAGTAAACGGAGCAGTAAACGACTTAAACCATCACGGAAAATTTTTATTAGAACTTAGCATTTCATTCAAACACATGACATTATAAGTAAGTAATTTATTTTTAAGTATTTAGGGAAATAAAGTTATTGCGGAAAATTGGTGGAATATAGGGTTCTAAATCCATCATACCTTTATGTTTTTCTTTTGTTATTGGTCTAATGGTTGTGTATAATGGAAGAAAATAAATTTTTTGGAATATTCTTGGCCTTCCTCTTTTAGGCGAAAGGTCTAACACTTTGAATTCGGAATTGTCATCCAAAGAAATTTTATAAAAAATCTTATATGGATCATTTTTTAGAAATCTGATGCACTGTGTTTTTAGTCAAGACACTATATGAAGACATGACCAAATTATTAATAATTATTTTGCCAAACTTTGAAAACAGTCTTAACACGGTGTTAAGAACCGTTAACACGGTGTTAAGAATCATTCCTAGGAAGTTCATATGTTCTAGAAAGTTGTTTATTGATATATTAGATTCATTTTTGTAGTTCATTGTTTCCTTGAATTTTGAACGCTTTGATACCTATGGACCTGAACAGGGGAAAAAAGGTAAAAAAAATTGAATTTTTTAAAGTTTTTTGCGATTTTGACCTTGAAGATGAAGTTTTTTTTTGAATTTATATGTTAACAATTTTTGTTCTTTATGACAAGAGCTACAACTTTGCCTCAGAGAGTATATCAAAATTCCAAACGGTTTACAAAATATGAGCTTGAGTAAATGATCATTTTTTTGCAAAATGCCATCGAGGCCCCACATCTTTGAGGGCCCATAACAAAACCTGGAGGACTTTGGGCAAAACTGGGAGACAGGGGTCTTTTTTTTTGGTCTTTTATCACGTAGTGGTATCCGTATATGGTTATTTTTTCCGTGTTGTCCTGTGTAATTTGAGAGTTACAACGGGTATATTTCAAGCATTTACACTTGTAAAAAATGGTAAACTTTAAATGACTCTCCTGTAAAATTTACTTCTTTAACTTTAGGTCACTTTCTATTTGCGTGGTCACATATAAATCCATGTTTTTAAATGCTACTGTGTTTGTATTTATCTGTTTAAAGTTGGTACCACTAAACTATTTTATTACAGCATTCTCTAAAAAAATTGTCACTCTTTACGCTGCAGAGTGGCTATTTGTTATTTAATACAAAATCAGCTGTTGTTTTGAAAAAAATTTAAATTATTTGACAGGTATTGAACAAACTTGACTATCTGGTTTGACATGAATAGACTAACGCTAGAATTATGGAAATTATTTTCTAAAATCATGTTTGAGTTCAGAAATGTATTATTACAATCTTCTGTTCAATGTTGAGCCTCAACACATATTGGCTAAATCGACATACCGTCATAAGTGAAAATATGAGCATTTAGAGTAAGTAATTGCCATGAGAGATTCTCCAGGCAATGTATTCAAAAAAAAAATTAAATTTTCCTGGCTTTAGGGGTGGATGAAATCATTGGTCCGTAGATTTTAGTAGACTTTAACTTTAAAAATACAAATTGTTAATTTTTTCACGTCATATGGGGCACTCTTTAATTATTAACTATTTCTTATACTAGAGCATAGTACTAAATACCCTGTGTAAATATCTATAACGTTAAGAGGGGAAGGTCAAATTCCTCAAATTCGCGACATCTAGGGAACAACCTTTTATTTTTATTAAATTTATTTTCGTAAATTGTTGTTACAGTAGATATTGTAAAATATAATCTGTGAAAATTTTAAGTTTCAGCCTATTGCTGTTCAAATATAAGGACTTTCTGTGAATATATCAGGAGCCTACATAATGCGGTTCAAAAAATAAGGCAATATAAGTGAAAAACATGTTATTTCCGAAAACCCTTTAATTGTTATAGCGGCGATGGCAACACATCTTAGGCTATATACATACATATAAATCACGTCACTATCGGAACACCCTTTAATTTACCGTTTAATTTTAAGTTTATTTTTTTATACTTGTTTATATAGCGACCTAAGTTTTAATTACTGTTTGTAAATTTTAAGTGTATGTCTCCTACAGTTCAAGAAATAAACACATATATGTGTATAACATGTCTCTATCGGAACACCCTATAAGTTTTAGTATTTGTTGCTATAGCTGCAACAGTTAGAGATCTTTCTTGAAAATTTCAAGAGTCTACCTATTACGGTTGCAGAGATAAAAGGCGCTGACAGACGGACGAACAGACGGACATACAGACGGACAGACATTGTAGCGAAAACAATAAGGTTACTATTACTTTGGGTACGGAACCATTAAAAGGAATTTTACTTAAACCGCAAATTAACAAAATCTAAATTAAAAGTAACGAAATAATCTTTGTAAAAATGCAGTCTGTGTTTATATACATTATTTGTTTACACACATTATTGCGCAATTTTTTTCAGGATCACACATAATGTGCTTATAGACATTTTTAATTTTTACACAGAAAACACGAAAACAATATTAATTAATAGGCAAGGTTTGCAGATCTCCTGTATTTTACCCTGTCTTTGTTAACCACGGGGCTGTAACGAATCTTTTTGAAGTATGTAGCCAAGGGATAAGGCTTAAAAAAATGGTTTACTTTTTTAAATCGATGCTTTGCACTCGGAGGAATTTTAGAATATTCAAAATTGGCCATGTTAGGCTGGAAGGACATCGGTTACAATTTATGACCCAATTTTTCTTTTATTCTCATCGGCTATGGGTTGTATTTATAATAGTCACATTTTCCCAATTCAGAGCTATTATAAATAACATTACTTGATACTAGAGTTTTTCTTTTCCCGGGTTTTTGGATTTCCCGGGAAAACGGGAAATTTTTTTTAATTTCTCGGGATCCCGGGATCCCGGTCTACTAATGTAATAAAAGCACTTATTTGTATTAAGGTAACTTTTTTTATTTAAAAATACAAAGAAAGGTAATTAAAAACTAAATAAACATAATGTATATTCAACAAAAATATAAAATAAAAAATTTTAATTAAAAAATAGGAATTTTGAATTCATTTTCAGTGTTAATTCCTTTCATTTTTTATTAAAGAACAAAGAAATAATAATATTAAAAAAATGAGATCAAAAATAAAACAATTCAAGGTTTTAGAATAAACGTAAACATTAAATTTTGTATGCATATACACATATGTATGTATGTACATATTATTTCCCTTGTTGGTTTAAAAAATAGTTTTTTAATACACTTAAGGCATTAATCGACTCATCTGAAAGTCTATTTCTTATTTTATTAACAAATTGCCCTGTGACCTAAAAAACTCTCTCACATTCTACTGATGTCGCACGTATAGTTAAAAGTGCTTTAAACAAATATTCAATGCTTTGAGTTTTTTGGCCACTTCCTTCATAAAATTTTAGTTCTTTCTTAAAATTATTTTTGGAAACAAATTGAGTACGAGAATTTACATCATCAATAGCTGCAGTTAAGATTTCTTCAAATGTTTTTTCTTTTACAGCAGAATATTCAACAACATCCTGATCACTTGCATTATCAGTAATATTTTGTTCATTAAAAAGGCGTTTGTAAAGATTTTCGGCATAGCTAAATACTAAGTGCTTAGGAGCATAAGAAAACAAACTATGTTCATGGCTTCTATTAAAAAAGTCAGGATCTTTTAAATATTTTACAAGAGTATACAGTTTTTTGTCTCTTCTTTCATCTATTCGTTGATGCAGAGCCTGGAACATTTTTTCGCCTAGAATAGAAGGAATCGATCGAATTTCTTTACATAAAGTGTTAACTATGGCATCAGCGGTTAATAGGTTTGTATCACGGCTACTTAGTTTTTCAACTGCAACTTTTATTGGTTTTAAAACTTTGAGCATGTCGTTCAATCTATCTATATTTTCGTCAATCCATAGTTCAGCCATTTCTAAATCTATAAGACTCTTTTTTATAGAATTTTTTAAAAGCAAAAACTTTTCCAACATTGGTACTAAAGAATTCCAACGAGTTACAATATCTAGTTGAAGGGATACTTCCTTTTTGTATTCCGCAACAACATATTTTTGAAGTACAGCATTTCTTGTTGGACTTTTTCTGAAAATTTTTATAATGCGACGTGTTTGGGCCAAGACCTCTTTATAGTTACTATTTATTGACATATAACTTGTAGAATCATGAAAATCAGTTTCGAAGTCATCATTGTCATCTGTAAAATTCGAATCTTCAGAATAGCAAACTTCTTTTTTATATAAAATGTCTACAACTGCTAAATGTATGGCATGATTAAGGCAAAAAACTCCATCGACCGGGCTATCTTTCACAAACTTTTTCATTACATTAGGCCCATCTGTAACTGTAGAGACTATGTGGTGTTCAAATTTTATATCGTATTCTCTTAAACGAGTTTCCATTAAATTTTTAATTTCGTTTGCTCCACACTTTCCGGATATATATACCATACCCAAATTAAAAAAGGTTTGTTCATCACCGAATAAACAAATATTTAGGTATCTCCTATTTTTTAGACTTGTCCACTCGTCCATTGTCATTGAAAATCTGCCGCTTTCATCTAATTTTCTTTTTATATTCTTTGTATGCTCAACCTTTACTTCTATAAATCTTTTTATAATCAAATTTTGCACACCGTTTTCAGCTTTTGGTAGGTCCAGCTTATCACGTCTCATTGATTTACGTATGTACTCACTTCTTGTAATCGATCTAATGGAATATCCATCAACAGCAGCTAATTTTGCTACAGTAGTACATAAGTCTTCTTTATCTAAAAATGAATGTAATGAAGGCTGAGTTTTTACTACTTTCGACGGAGGTTCTTCTTGATTTTCGCGTTCAGCTATTTCTTTTTCCCAGGATGTTTTGTGAAATGATTTCATATGACGCATTAGTCCGCTTGTACTGTGTCCTTTACATGAAATTATCTTTGCACATAGGGAGCAAATCGCGGTATCATTGGGTTTCTTCTTATAAAATTTCCAGACAACAGACGTTTCCATCTAAAATATTTTTATATTTTACTCACATTAAAAACAAAATTGTTTTCAATATAGTATTACCTTTCAATATTACTTTATTTTAAAAATAGGTAAATATAGATTGTTTTAAGAAAAACTTTGCTGTAAAAATAATTTGGTAGAAGTAAACAATAATTTCGTGTAAGAATATCAACAGCTGTTTACTAAACGAAGAAAAAATGCTGCCAGAATTTTTTTTCGTATTTTCCCGGGATCCCGGAAAAAAATTCCCGGGAGAGCGGGAAAACTAAAAAATTGAAATTCCCGGGAATTTCCGGGACGAGATTTCCCGGGAGAAAACTCTACTTGATACTATTTCTTCCTAAATTTTATCAACAAAGCAGCCTATACTCGTATCTTAAAAGATCAATATAATTATAAGTAATGGTCGGCAAAAAATTAAAAAAAAAAAAATACAAAAACAATTTTATCCCAAACTAGTGGTTATAACCCAGATATGTAACTACATTTTTTGCAGATAATTTCATCGACTGCATGTATAAATTTTAAAATATTAAAATCTTAACATTTGAATTATAAATCAATTTCGATGTGATTAAAAAAATATATGTCAACTGTGAGAAAATATCTACAAGCCTTTCTTCATCCTAGTGAGCCTACCGTAAGCAGTTCCAATCGAAAACACTTCGGCATTTCCTCTAAGAAATTTGATTAATATATCTTCAGTATGCCCTACCTAATTGTTTCCAAATTAAAATGTTTTTAAACCACTGTACGTCGTTCCGTTGTCGAATTTGTATGCTTGAAATATATTGAAACGAATAAAAAAACGTTATCGAAAACAAAACCTAGAAATAATAAAGTGTTGTAGCTTTAGATTTAAATTTAATACACTTTTTCACACTGCAATTGCAAGTTAAGGGCGGTTTACATTATACTACAAGTAATACGACATGTCAAATTTTTGTGTAGAAGAGTACAAGTAGTATCGTCTAAACATAATATGTAATGAAACTGTCCGACATTGAGAGAAAATACGGATGGAAATTTGACAGTCTTACGGCTCTCTTTATGTTTTGAAATTTTTCAAAAACTATTCTACTTCATTAGATCAGGGTTGCGTTTTTCTTATTAATGCTAACTTTTCAAAGGCAAAACTCGTCAAAATAACAGAAAACCGCTGAATATATTGCAAAATAGATCCAGTTGACATCACAAATAAGTTTGTGAACAATAAAAAACTTTTGGCAAAAGAACGTGAACATTTTTTAATTTGTTTTAGTTGTTGGTTTCCAATTTTTTTATTATAGCATTGGCTAGTACAACACCAAGAAACTTTTCCTTGTTACTTTTTTTTTGATTTGGCATATTTTTCACAAGTACGCGCTCTATTTATTTGTTTTCACTTTTTTTATTGCTTTAACAACAGCTGATTCAATTTTACTTCATTTTATTCAACACCAATAGTGTAAACGTAAGAAAAAAACCATACGATTTTTAATCTCTGTGTTGTCATACGGATTGATTTTCATTTTATTTTCTCTTAGATTTTACGTACGTAAAGTCATACTGTCTAAACTGCCCTTTATGAATATTTCAAGGCGTATTCATACCAGGTGTGAGCAGTAGAGCAACAACTACAACAAAACAACAACTTTGACATTTGATTAGCAGATATGAAACAATGTATTTTTGACAAGACATTAGAAAAAACGAGAGCAAAAAACAATCAGCTGGGCTATCAACACCACCTAGTATGAATTCGCCTTGGAATATTTTTATAAGCAGCGCCTCTGGTGTTATGTACTAATTTGAAGCAAGCATAGCCAATTTATAATTATTTTACTTTGCCGGCGATTTAGTGCTATATGGCAATACCGGCGAAGGAGAACGCTGTGATCTGTATTATTAAGAGAATTAATACATATGAGAAAAATCGATGTTGCCACGGCTGAGTGTGGAACTCGCTACCATGATTCGTCAACATGCTAACAAGTTGAGCTACAGTACCCTCTTTCAAATAAAAATTTCAAAATCGTATCAGTAATGATGAGTTCTAATGTAGCATGTACAGTGAGTTAAAAATATGTTTATTGTATAGGGACACCCTTTATATTTTAACTTTATAATAGTTTTTTTTTTAGATTGCTGTTATATTAGCCAAATTAATATAAAGGTTCAAGAGTTAAGGACGCGTGACAGGCAGGCAGTCATAGAGTGGAGTTTTAGATTCATTTACCTAATAAGAGATAGTCTTAATAAGGAGTGTTTTGTTCTTTGTCTTTTTTAAGTCTTAATCAATTTAAAGGAAGAAATAGTCAATCTTAAGGCCAGTTTATTTTATCATCAAATTTGTTATAATATAGTTTATTCTGGTATTTTGATATCCATGGGATATCATTATCAAGGACTAAAATAAATTAGAAAAAAAAATATTTCATACAATAATACATAGTTATAACCACTGTGTAACAAAATAAATCAGACTTACAATGAGTAACAATCGTACATGAAAAAGGACTACACAGATATCTACAAAATAGCGAAGAAATATACGAAAATCTTGCAAGTCACATGTATGTTTACCCATGCAATTAAAATATTCATTTTAAAACTACCGTCGAAGTGAAAGGTTTAGAAAATTGCCCATATGTTTGCTTTATTTATTTATAAACCAAAGTTACCAACAGCATTACATTTGTCCATTTGTAGGAAAACAGTAGACATCAATAAATTTAAACTGAGTTTTTATAAAATCAAAATTCTAAAATAACACCAACTGTCTTCTAAGTGAATATTTGAAGAAAAAGAATACAATTATTTTCATGTACTCAAAAAATATGTAAATCTAGAATTATTTTTATATCCTGTTAATTCTGCTTTTTTTAAAATAAAATTATTCTGGCAACTGTTCTGTTTATCTTTTTGACATTTAACTTGCAAGAATTGTCAAAAAATCACTTGTATGGAAAATATCTTGCTCCCCTTACAATAGACAGATACATTTCCCTAGTCGGCGCACTGTGGTCAATATTTTGAGATAGCGGCCAAAACTCCTTTTGGTTTTTGTTCTCCGATTTTAAAGTTATTAGACTCATATGAAAGTAGACAGTAGTAAACCTCGGGAGCCAAAAAATTAGAACTCTATTTCAACTATTCCACTGAGAACAGGGTGGTCCAAAATGGGCTTTTTCAGAATTTAGTAAATTTATGATAATTTTAGTTAATTTTTAAAGTTTAAATGATCATAACTTTTTTGTTTTTCAAGATTTTTGAACGAAATAAATTTTGTGTTGTAACTTAACTTATTTCCTATTACTGGTAAAAAAAATTGAAGCTCTACTGTTTTCAGAACAATTTAAATATATTTTTAAAAAAAGGTCAAATTTCTCGGAAATTTCCTACTTCATAGAGCACAACTCCTGTGAGTCAAGCTGAGTCAAAACAGAAATTTACTATTTTGTAGTCCTAACTCTCCCCTACATTCCTATATATACATGTCCATGCATCGGGACTGCACTTTTTGAGCTACAGCGATTTTTCTGACCCAAGGTAAGATATTCGGTACAAATGCACGTCATATTTTTTGCGAAGTTATTTGTATGTGAAAGTGGCTATTATGCATATATTTTGATGAAATTTTGTACAAGAGTTCTTATTGACCCAAAAAATAATTCTGTTGAAATTAAGAGAAGTTGGCCCATATTTGGACCTAGTCCAGATAGAAGGGTGTATCAAAATTTTGACAAAAATGACAACAGAACTCTCAAATTATGTGGTATCTGGCAATTTATTTGGAAAAGGTAAAAAATGATTTTATTGCCATCTAATATTACCTAACTTAAATACCTGAAAATTGCAAATAAATTTAAAACCAATGGAAATAACTGGTAAAACCATGTACCTTTTATATAATTGCCAGTACCTGTTAACTCCCAAATTATGTGGTATCTAGCAATTCATTTGGAAAAGGTAAAAAATTATTTTATTGCCATCTAATATTACACAACTTAAATACCTGAAAATTGCAAATAAATTTAAAACCAATGAATAATCCATTCTTCAAAATATGCGACAAACAAGAAATTAAAATTCATAACTTAAAAATAAAAAACTTTTTTAAATACTTTAAGAAAACGGTACAATCAATGTTCCAGAAACAAGAAATTGTTTTACTCACGCAACCAAGAATGGCTAACAAAATAAACTTATTTTTAAAAAGCCATCAGTAACTACTACGGAAACTGGAAAAGGTGGTCGACCAGCAAAGCCAATTGATAATTGTAGTGAAAGATCACGAAGACGCAAGCTTAAACATATCAATGAAGAAGTTTCTTGTAGCATCATAAAGGATTCATTTCTGCATCAAATTCAACCATCGAAAACTAATAATTTTTGCAAAAAAAACCGACTTCAAAACAGATAGAAGGGCACCAATTCTAAACTAAAAATGTAAGAAGTAATCTGTAAGAATTAGATTTAAACCAAATAAAAGATGCGCCAAAATTAGAGGGAAACAAATTAAGACTATTGCATGGCAAGCCTCTCCCTATTACTGTTCAAAAGTTAAGCTATTTTCACCAGTATCCGTCTTGTATGGGGACACCATTCAAGCCTCTGCCTATAACGGTTTCAAAGATAGGAGCACACAGATCAAATAACATCACCTATTCGGACACCCTTTAATTTACAATGTTAAATTAAAGACCTGTTGTTATAGAGGACTTGGCCACAAAGATTCTTTGTAAATTTCAACTATCTGTCTATAACGGTTAAAAAGTTTAACCATATATATCAAATTACCTGAACTATTGGGACACCCTTTACATTATAGTTCCAAATATTATTACTTTTTATCATACCAGAGAAAGTAGTGAACATTCTGCCTAATTTTCAAGTGTTTGTGTTTAACGGTTCAAAAGATAGGGTCATATAGATCAAATTACGTAATTTATGGGGACACCCTTTAATTTCTAACTTCAAATTGTATACTTGCTGTAGTGGACTTTGCAATACAGGTTCCTTGTAAATTTCAGCTGTCTGTCTCTAACAGATCAAAAGTTTGGCCACATACATAGAAATACATTAACTATTGGGACACCCTTTTAGTTCCAAATTCAAAATTTTATACTTTTTGTTATAGCTGACTTAGCACTACAGGTTCTTTGTAAATTTCAGCGGTCTGTGAACAACTATTCAAAAGTTTGGCGATTTACATCAAATTAAATGAGCTATTGGAGCACCCTTTAATTTAAAATTTTGAATATTTATACATTTTATTATAACGGTCATAGTAATCGACATTCTGTCAAATTTTCAAGGTTTTGTCTATAACGGTTCAAAAGATAGACCCAAATAGGTCAAATTATGTCACCTATGGGGACACCCTTTAAATTTTAAATTTATTTTTATATTAATTTCTGCTGTTGGGAGCTATAGCGGCACGCAATTTTTTAAAATTTTAATTTGCTGCCATTTCCGGTTCTTAATACACGTAAAAAACATGTATGTTGTATGGGGACAACCTTTAATTTTTAATATAATGAACTGTTTTTAAAATGGGACCAACCTGAAAGCATAACCTTTCAAATAAAGAAAAAAAATTTTAAAATCGGTTCAGAAATGGCTGAGTTCTGCGGTTACATACATAAACAAAAAAAAGCAACATTCAGACGAATAGATAACCTCCTTCTTTTTTGAAGTCGGTTAAAAAGAGTAAAATTGCTATCATTGAAAAAATACTGGAAGCAAGCCCCAGACGCACAAAAAGGATTTTAGAAAGTATGCCGACACCAACTGAAGAAAATAAATTTACTCCAGAAGAAGCATTTGCACTTACAATGATCGATGGAAAAGTTGCACAAGCTTTAACCGAAACAAAGTCTTCGTCAAGCTGCACCATATGCCAAAAAACATCAAGTCAATTGAGCCAATTACCAACACAAGACGATAGTTTTAATGAAGCATATGAATTTGGAAGTTCACCTTTTCATGCTAGAATTCGTTTTACGGAGCATATTCTTAAATTGGGATACAATTTGGAATTTGGCCCGTTAGGCGAAACAGTGAGAAACAACAAAGAAAATTTGGAAAAAAGAAAGCAAAAAAAGATATTCAAGAAAAATACCGTGAGATAGGCCTTATAATTGACCAGCCAAATCAAGGAAAAGGAAATTGTAATGATGGAAACACAGCAAGGAGATTTTTTTCCGATCCCGAAACTGCAGCTTCTATAACTGGAGTAGATTATGATTTAATATGACGATTCCAAATCATATTAGAAGTTATAGCATGTAGCAAAAAGATAGATGCAAAAAAATTGGTCAGTATGCTAATGAGACAGCAACCCTTTATAACCAAAAATATTCTTGGAGACATATGCCAACCACAGTTCACAAAATTTTGTTCCATGGGGAACAAATAATTCAGCACAATATGCTTCCAATTGGAGATCTCACAAAAGAAGCGCAAGAAAAAAGGAACAAAGACTACAGATTCTTTCGCGAGCACAATACAAGAAAAATTACCAGATATTGTACTAATGAAGATCTTATTAATATTTTGTTGTGCACATCAGACCCATATATGTCCAGTATTCGACAAAAATGGAAATCAACCTCATTAGAGTTAGATGAAGAAGCTAAACAACTACTGCAAAATGAAAATCAAAGTTATTTGGAAGAAATTTTTACTAATATTGTTTAATTAATACTAGTTTAAAGATTATAATTTGTTTCTAATTTTAGTATAAATTTTTATTAATACATTTAAATAAAATATATGTGCGCTTTAAATCAATAGTAAAAGTTTACTTAAAATTTTATCGATGTTGTGTTCTGTATATAATATATCCAAATAGTATTGATATTGTTGGGAATTTCAGTGTTATTTTTCAGTTTAATCCTCACAAGAATTAGCTTTCTTCCAAAAAAAACAACCTTTGGCCCCTGTGAATATTGAGACTAAAGAAATGTCAGGGGCCAAATGTTTGCATTTTCTGACAAAATTAAGTTTAGGAATAATAAATAAGTATTGGTTGTAAAATACGATTGAAGAAAATAAGAAATTATAAAAAAATACCTATTTAAAATGTCAAAATATTCAACTTTTACATGGAAACTCAACAAAAAATTAAAATGCATTTTTAACTCCACATTACTTACGTTCCTATCAGTCGATTTTTACGTTTGAACACGCAAATTGAAGCTTAAAGTCCCTCCTATTGAACAAAACAAATTGCGTAAAAAAATACCAATCCGGTCAAAAGTTATAGAGTTTTGACCGCTATCTCGCGAAATTGACCACTGTGCGGCGTCTACTTGCTTAAAATTGCTCAACAAAGCACATATACCACAGATTTTCACACATACTCACATGTTAAATAAATAAATCCGAAAATAGAATGTGCAAAAATCGGTCTGTCTTGTTTATGTCCAATTGTAAAAGGTTTAAGACAGAGCAAAAAAGAATTCAAAAAATGTCTGCGGTCTAATTCAGCTACATTTTCCGAAAATGTAAGTGGATTAGTAAAAACTGCGAGTGTATTGTGTTCTTCGAACATGCACTTGCATGTGCAAACTCTAGGTTAGAATGACAATTCCAATCTTTCAACCGTTTAGAGTAAATTTTGTTAGAAATAAGTGCACTACAACAAAGCAAAATCTCAAAGAAAAATCTCTCATTGTAAAAAGATAATTATAAAACAAATGTCCGACTTGCTTGAATTACAATGAATTATTTCAAAAGGTAATGAGTTTGACGATGTCATCATTTTTCTTTTTTTACAAAATAATTAATAATGTGAAGTCCATATATTTAATTAATTGGTCGTATCTAATCTTTTACGTGCTATGATTTTATTGGTTCGTTAGATTTTGTTATTATTTGCTGTACATTTCTGAAGAGTTTATAAATTGATAAATTTCTCTTTATAGTAAACTTAAAGTACATTTATTTATCTTCATTATAACGTTACGTAAATATTGACAAATTGAGGTTATGCAATGATGGTCGTAATCAACGTACCATGACTGTAATTAGTCTGCTCTATAACTTATTTGTCAGTGTTAATCGTTTCGTTTTGGTTGATGAAATTGGTGACATTGTTAATTTATTTTTAACAATAAACAAATTTGCTTTTACATTGTTAATTAATATTATAATTATAAGTTTCAATTACACTATGTTACACAAGAAAAACTTAGAGATAATTTTATTTATGCAGAGTAAGTTTTGGAAACATAAATACCCACAAAACTTAAACCTGACAAAAACAATTGTTCATTTCTTCATGGATTAAAAATAGAAATCCTTACCGGGCTAGTAAAGATGAGTAAACCAAACGAGTAATCTAGTTACTAAGATTTTTAATAGAGTCGTTTATTAAATTTTTCATCAAAAGCTAGTAAAGGCCGTTTCACACTATAATACAAGTATTAATAATTTTGGAGAAAATAAAACTCTGAAAATTTAAACTACGATTACATCAGGGTTTCATTTTATTCAAAAGTATTAAAACTTGTATTATAGTGTGAAACGGTCTTTACTGAATAAATACTGTGTAATTTGAAACTATATTAGCGTCAAAAACAACTTTTGTACAAAAACTTAAGCGAAAGCTGAGTTTTTGTACAAAAGTTAGTCTTAGCAATTGATTGCTGAGAAATGTGGTGTTGCACAGTGGTTTAAGAACATTTTATTTTGTAAATAAATCGTTAGCTCATAAAGAAAATTTACACAGACAAAGCAGAGCTGTTTTCATGTAGAGGTGCAGATGCCCCAAATATGCGTACCTCGGGCATACATTTTTTTTTTTTTTTTTGGAAATATTACCAAAATTCTATTTATAATTCAAATAAAAAGATTTTTTTAATTTAGTTATTGAAAATATTTAAAAAAATGTATTTTCATGTTTGGCTTATTTATATTAGTTTTGGAGAAAATTGACTTAGAAAATTTTTTTTAAATATTTGGCCGACCTTAGCTTGGTATTTTCGACATTGTGGGCTTATTCGTAATCAGATTGACATTTTATGTCAGCTTCATTTTTGATAGAATTTTGAACAAAATAGTATCAATCTTTTTCCTGAAATTGGGAAAATGTAAATAACTACCGTTTTTCCTGGGTCACACCCAAAATGGTGGTATAGCTTTTTAGCTTTCGTAAATAAACCTAACTTCGGCATTAGTAAATGCAAATACAAAAAAAATTGCGTCATAAATTGTAATCGTTGTCCCTCCCGCCTAGTCTACACATGGCCAATTTTGAAACAAACTTTGTGAATTATTGTGCAAAGCTCTGAGTAAACGGAGCAGTAAACGACTTAAACCATCACGGAAAAATTATTTTTAGAACTTAGCATTCAAACACATGACATTATAAGTAAGCCATTTATTTTTATAAATAAAGTGTTTGTGGAAAATTGGTGGAATATAGGGTACTAAATCCATCATACCTTGATGTTTTTCTTCTGTTATTGGTCTAATGGTTGTGTATAATGGAAGAAAATAAATTTTTTGGGATATTTTTGGCCTTCCTCTTTTAGGCGAAAGGTCTAACACTTTGAATTCGGAATTGTCATCCAAAGAAATTTTATAAAAAATCTTATATAGATAATTTTTTAGAAATCTGATGCACTGTGTTTTTAGTCAAGACACTATACGAAGACATGACCAAATTATTAATAATTATTTTGCCAAACTTTGAAAACAGTTTGACTTATACCACTGTTAAAATATACAGTAACTGCATTTTGTTTACCAACCAAAAAATAAACTCAATTTATCAACTTGATTTTCATGGCATACTGCGATTTACTTCAGATTATGTTATTTTATTGGGACTTAATATGAAATAGCTGATAAACTAGATTTTTAAAAATTGTGACTTATAACACTTTCAAAATCAAGGGCTCGTATATGTCGTTTTCTATGTAAAAATACAAAATTAGTTTATAAACATTAAACGGCAATTCAGGCAACCTAGATATTCAATAACTTTACAACTCTGCAAAGATTTAATATCATACTCAGACATACGTTCTGTCAAAAATGTGTGCTAAAAAAGTATGATAGTGTGGATAAGAAATGTATGTGTGTGGCAGACTTTTTGACAGGTCTGCACGATTTGATAATCTTTCGAAAAAATTGATAAAATATCTTTTTTCCATGCGATCACAGTTGCAAAATCTTTTTTGGTATGATATTGTGGCATCTATAACGCCATTTTGAAATGAATTCCGTCAGACTTGTTTGTGGTTGAATCGTACGATTATGTATGATAGTGAATCCAGGCCTTAAGGATAGCTAAAGGTAACTATCAAGGTGAAATGATAGAAGGTGAGAGCACTACGGCAACAACCAAAACAAAACAACAACTTTGACATTATACTAGCATAAACAAAACAATATATTTTTGACAAGACATTAGCATACGCTATCGTTCTGGCGTATGTATATTCAGGGTAAACTGCCAAACCAAACTAAGCTGAAAACAAACGAGACCGGTTAAATCAATGCTGCCAATTTAAAGTTCTCCGTCTATAAAAAACATTACGCCAAATGAAAAAATTCTACATGCAAGAAATTAGATAATAATATGAGTCCAACGAAAATATTGTTGCTTGAAACGAATAAACCTTTTCTTTTATTTGCTTTTTATAGATTCAAATTAACAAAAGATGGTATTTATTAATAATTATCTACTTTTTTAATACGTTTTAGTTTTTTGATTCATATTTTTAATAAATTATCCAAATTCTTAATTGAAAAAAGGTTTAATTTCACTTCTTTGTTTGTTTATGTTTTTGAATCACATCCCTACAAGAAATTGATGATCGAAACTCACACATAAACAAATAAAAATTAAGTTAAAGTATGTTGTTTCACTTTTGCACATATGAAATAGTAATCTTAATAAATTCGATGGAGATAATCTATATCTATACATCTATATCTTACATCTTACATATAATGAAATAGTAACTCATTTCCGTCTGCCTGCTTTTCTTTTGCGTTCGCATCTCGTAAAAACTACTGGATGGATTTTAACAAAATTTTGTAAGAAGGGACCTTATTATCCCGACTACAGTATCGAATACTTTTTTCCGTAAAATATCTTATTTCCAAGAGAAAGTGCAGAAAAAGCAAGAAAGTACGCAGTTGAACTAACCGAACCAAAGCTTCTCCTGTAATTACTTAAAGTGCTTTTACACGGCGTGTATTTGTCATATGACTTGTCACTTTTCCATGTGTAAATTCTATACACGTCGTGTAAACCCTTTTAAACATAACATGTGTATTTTCCATGTGTACAATACATATGACATTTTTCATTTAGAACGTGTTCTATTTTGATGTGACAAAGCATCTGACATCCTGTAATGCCAACTTGATATTTTGCTATTTTAGGTTTTTTGTGGTACCAAAAGCACTAAAAGCGTGGCAAAAGCACTACGTTTGCACATTTGCATCAGCTGTGGTTGGCAATACAAAACTGTGTGGCGGAAAAATTATATGATGTAATTACACATGTACGTTTGAAATGTAAAATGTCTATTTTGACAAACACATGAAATTACATATGGGTTATCAAACTGACAAGTCATATGAGAAACACACGCCGTGTAAACCCATTATTAGTAGTCATTAAAATGTCACTGACCTTACTCTCTTAATACTGGATTTTGCTTAAACGAACAGAATCCAGTAAAATCAGGGGTAGAGGGTAGTAAAAAACAGTGAAAACTTTTCAGTTCCCGAATGGACCTAATATAAATAGCGCACACTAAATCATTAACAACCACAACTCAAAATTTGAATAATTTTATTATGGCATTTAAGATCTAAAAAATTTATTGCGATTTTAAATACCAACATACTTATTTCAAAGCGCACTTTACATGGTCATGGTCATTTATGATGCAAATTATCGATTGAAGAAAAATTGACCTAAATTACAAAAAAAAAAACCCAAGCAAGCGGTCGTGAAAGATTTTAATAAAAAGCCATCTGCATACTCTTAAATATATGTATGGTTATGATGAATATATGCTTATGATCTATAATCATGGGCAGATACTCACAGATAATGCTTTACAGTTCCTTTTTCATAATTTTATATTATTTTTATACATAGAAAAAGGACTACAATTGATACTTTACAAGGCTGTAGCGATCCATACATTCTGCTAGGTAATCTTTTATCTCTTTATAATAATGAACTTAGGCCTGAAAAATAATAATTCATTATTCTTTTCGAATTTCATGTAGTCTTTGAAGTACAAAGTGAAGTCTTTCTTGTCTCCGAAAGCAAAGCATTCTTGTAAACGGTGATTTAAAGTAACATGAACGCCGGTCTCAATGGTTGAGTCCGTACCCTCGTCAGCTTCTTCAGCTGAGGGAGTGAAATCTTCAATTTTAATGTCACCTCGTAAATTACATCATCGACCAATTTCGTTTTGTAAGTATCTGCGAACATTTCGTCATCAGTAATATCCCTGTTGATTTTCATGATATCGAGGTTTTAATACTTTTTGTGATATAAAAATTAAAAATAAATATCAATCTCACACCGAGAGGACACGATTTGCGGGAATCCAGAGAAGATGGTTGCCACGCGCTAATTCCAACAGCGAAAAAGAAATAATTAAACATGTAAATGAGTTCCCGAAACAATTGTTTATACATTTTTTTATTATTTTTTTAAGCACAAACCAATAAACTCCGATCACATAAACAAACAAATAATATTCATTTTTAAAAATCTTTTGGTTATCTACGAAAAAACTTTGGTTGTGGAGTATTATATTAAATTAAATAGTTAAAACCAACCATGTTGAACTTTTTGTACGTAGTAACCATTTAATGATTTTAACCAAAACTTTTTTATCGGGACCAAAGTAATGTTACAAACAACTAAAATTTGTTTCATCGCAACCATATATTGTTACAGAGAACATAATGTGCTTCCTCTGACCATACCATAATCATGATTTTTCTTTGGTGTAGATTATTTTTTGTTATTCGTTTTTATTATTTTTTATTAGTTATTAAATTCGAATATAACATTTTTAAAACGCTGACAACGTCGCGAGCACTGCTAGAACCATTATAGCGAATTGGTTACTGTTCAATCATGTGTGAGTGCGAGTGTGCGTTTTAGTTTTTTTTTTTGTTCTTCTTTTCATACATGTGTGAGAGACTAGAAAATGTTTGGTGTTTGTTCATTTATGAGTGGGAAGATTTAGTTTTTGCCTTTCTATTCAAAAGTTAATAAATAAGAAAATTTGATGCTTTTCACACAAGTGCTCATATATAGGAATTTACAATTTTGATTATTTTTCAAAAATGAAAAGATGGTAGAAAAATGTTCTCATTAAGCATTTGCATAAATGTATGAATGTGAAACTGCCGGCGTATGCAGTAACAAAGTGTTTTAGAAATCTCTTCTAAAAAAAGTAATCTAGTTACTAACCATCACTTGACAGCTTCGGTTTTACTTTTTTTGTTATCATTTGAATTTATTCTTTTATTTTAATATACAGTAGTCCCCGCTTAATTGCGCCACTAAAAAATCCAAGTTTTTGACTCAATTAAACGGGGAAATCAATTATCGAAACCTCGGATAATTGAGAAAATGATGCAAGTATAAAAACCTCGGATAATTGAGCCATTAGCGCAATTATAAAAACCTCGAATATTTGCACAATTTGTGCAATTAGAATATTTTTTTTAAATGAGATACAAAATTTGTATTATTATTGTAAAGCAATTTTATTGCAAAAAACTAAAATATATGTAATTCATGTTATGATAAAATAATAAAATAAATAATCTTCTTGTATTATCTGCTTAAAAAATAGATATTAATTTGAAATGTATTATTAAAAGTATATACATAGGTATTAAAAGCATTTCAAAAGTTAATTCTGATAGAAAAAGTCGGTTATTTTAGATTGCAATGTACGTTTTTCACTTCTATTTACAGCATATTTTTCCATATTTTCTAGCTCATTGCTATGTTTGTTATCGTTTATAAAAAACCTGCGAAGAATAGAAATGGAATTTAACACCTCAGAGCATGTTGGGGATTCCAATAAGTCTTCTTCATCCGAAGAATCCTCTGACTGTAGTTGAGGTAAATTTTCTTCTATTATCTCCTGATCTGTTAGTTGACCATGACAAGGCTCATTTTCGTCACAACGTACGTATTCGTCGAACTCAACCGGTAGGTAGCTTATTGCTTCTTCAATGGCGCAATCTTCTTCGGAATTCTCTTCCTCCGAGCAATCCGGATTAGATATGTTAAACTAAAATACAAAAACAAAGTAAATAATATGTTATATATAACATTTTTTGAAAAACATACCTTTTTAAAGCAATTGCTTATTGTCAGCGGCTTTACAAGCCACCAAGAATGTTTTATCATGTGCATCGCTTTTAATAAATTAATGGTTTTTGAAAAATCACGCAAAGATTTTTCACTCTCAATATGTGCGATCTGTTTTCGAAGTATATTTTGTCTGTAGTATGATTTAAAACTATGAATAATTCCTTGATCAAGAGGCTGTATGACTGAAGTTGTATTTGGAGGTAGAAACTCCAATTTAATGTTGCTTAAAACCATATCAACTTTGTGACATGAAGCATTATCGACGAACAAAATTATATGACGATCTTGGTTACGCATATCTTGGTTGAGTGTTACTAAAATGTTTTCCCAAATATCACTAGACATCCAAGCATTATTTTGGGCATAATATTTTAAAGGCAAAATTTTATTTTTAAAACATCGTGGGTTTTTTTCTTTCCAATAACTATGACTCTTTTAAAATCTCCAGTTGCATTACAAATAAAAAGTAAAGTGAAAAGGTCTTTCGACGTTTTAATTCCTTTTATTTGGCACCCCTCTTTATTTAAAGTTGTTTTGGGAAGAGCTCGAATTAATAAACCGCTTTCATCCGCATTAAAAATGTCAGATGGCTTATACGACGAAATAAGGCTTGGAAGAACATCATTTACGTAGTCATTTGCACCTTCTTCATTGGTTGAAGAAGCTTCTCCGTGTATTTTACGTAGTTTAATTCCTTCCCGTTTTTGCCAACGATAACGCCATCCTGCAGTTGGATTAAATTCTGAGTTCATTTTAACCGCAAACTGTTTTGCTTTTTCCATAACGATTTGAGAGGAAATAGCAGCTCCACTGTGTCTCATTTGGTTGAACCATTTAGAAAGTGCATTATCCACTTCTTCGAAAGCTCCAGTTCTGTGCCTTTTTGTGGTTAATTTGCTACTTTTGGATATTTCCAAAATCTTGTCTTTATTTTTGATAATTCTGTTAATTGTTGCTTTTGAAACACCATACCTTTCGCACAATTCACTTATATTTTTTTCTTTATAATCATTTAATAATTGTAATTTTTCCTTCAAATTAAATGTTTTATATTTTTTGCACTCATAATGTCTACTGCACGCAGCAGAAATTATTTTCAACTACATAATTTTATATTGTTTCATTTACTGTTTTTCTTCAGAATTTCATTCACTATTTTTGTTTAAATTTTCCAGGATTTTTAGCAACCAAAATTTTTGGAATTTTCATTTAGACTCTTTGTTTTTTTTTTCCTAGCAACCTACATTTTTATTTTTTTAGGCGCAATTAAGCGAGCAAAATCATTTGAGTTTTCGGGTTTAAGTTTAAAATAATTGAATCAATAATGCGGGGAACTCAATTAAACGGGGATCATTTAAACGGGGATTTTTGTATTGAAAAGTCTTTGTGGTAGTAAAATTTGCTTATTAAAGCGGGGAACGCAATTAAGCGGGGCGAAATTAAGCGGGAAATACCTATATATATTTTATTTTAATATATAATATATGTTGTAAATAAAATCCATCTTGGCAAAATCAATTCCAACTATTCAAATCTTAAGATAAGATAATGCGGAAAATCCTAAAAAAAACATCGAGACTTTTTGATTTTCTTGAAAGTAAAAAAAATCAGTCAAGTGCGAGTTAGACTCACACACGTAGGGTTCCGTACTACGTTTAGTACAACTTTAAAAATTCAAGTTGTTAATTTTTTCATGTCTTATGAGTCACCCTTTAATTTTAAACTTAAAGTCATAATCGCGAAAAATATACATGCGCCTACCTACTGCGGTTAAAAAATAGGAAATACATAATTATTACATTGGCCAAAGTACAACATCTACTGTAATTATTTCAAGATTCTACCTATTACGGTACAAAAAAAAAAGTTTGTTTTCGTACAAATTATGTCTCTGTCGGAACACCCTTTAATTTTGTTATTTGTTACAGCGGCCATGGCAATTCTCTTTCTATGAATATATCAAGAGTCTACCTATTACTATTAAAAAAATAAGTTACTATACGTGAAAAACATGTCACTGTCAGAAAACCCTTTAATTTTTACTAATTGTCTTAACGGCCATGGCAAAATACAAATTGGAAGAGTCTACCTATTACGGTTCACAAAATTTGTCGTTATACATGCAAAACACGTCTCTGTCGGAAAACCCTGTAAATTTTTATTGTTTTTATAGGGGTCATAGTAATACACCATTTGTGAAAAATTCCAAAGTCTATCTATTATGGTTAAAAAATTAGTCAATGTTCATGCATATCACGTCACTGTCGGCGCACCCTTTAATTTTTACTATTTGTTATATTAATACACCTCCTGTAAAAACTTCAAGAGTCTACTTATTATCATTCCAAACTTATGTCGTATACATGTAAATCACATCACTATCGGAACACCATTTAATTTTATATTGTAAACTTGTTTATAACGCGAACATAGTTTAAATTACTGCCTGCAAATTTTAAGTGCTTGCCTCCTATAGCTCAAGAACTAAAGACATAAAGGCAAATAACACGTCACTTTTGGAACACTCTATAAGTTTTAGTATTTGTTGCTATAGGGGCTACAGTTATACGCCTTCTGTGAAAATTTCAAGAGTCTACCTAAAGGTAAACTTAGGCCTTAAATCACCACTATCGGAACACCCTTTAATGTTTAAGTTTATTTTTTTAGACTTGTTTATAAAGCGAACTAAGTTATAATTATTGTTTGTAAATTTTTAGTGTATGCCTCCTACAGTTCAAGAAATAAACACATATTCATGAATAACACCTCTCTATCGGAACACCCTATAAGTTTTAGTATTTGTTGCTATAGCGGCAACAGCTATACATCATCTGTGAAAATTTCAAGAGTCTACCTATTAAGGTTCCAGAGATAAAAGGCGCTGACAGACGGACAGACATTGTAGCGAAAACAATTGGGTTACGTTTTTACCCTTTGGGTTGGGAACCCTAAGAAACAATGAGCAAAATCTTTTTTAACCAATAAACTGTGTTATCTTTTATGTTTCGAAACTTATTTTTTTAATAACAAAAGAATTTAAACTTGATAAATTCCTTTTAAGCTTGTGACTTGGAAAAAGTTGCACTTGACCATCAAGGTCTGTCTGTTGACGCCTTACTATACAGTTCTAAGTTAAACCATTCTATAAACACTTCGACGAACTTAAATCGCCTACACTCCCCTATAAATGCAATCAAGTACAATGTATCCACCTGTTGTTAAAACAAAAACCAGTTAATTTTAAACAATTTGTTTAAATGTGCAATTGTAAAAAAAATAATGCAACAAGTTGTGGTGGTAACATGCTGTTGCTAAGTTCCCTTGTCTTTCGTGCCGTCAACACATTGCTAAATAACGTTGACTTATTTACAATCAACGGAACCACATCTAACATTAAAAAAAATAATTGAAAAAAATATTTGAAATGATTTCATTTGCATGAAATCAGTTCATTTAAAACACACATAAATATTCATACAACTTATTACTTTTATAATTATAATTATAAGTTTCCTATGAGATCAAGCTTTTAAAGTCAAGCTAAAGATTCTAACACCTGGTTCTAAAACTAAAAAACTAAAAAATACTAGTATACCAAACCAATTACAATTAATTGGATGTTATAAGCAATTGCAAATGAAATCAGGGATCAAAGTCAATTACAAATACTATGTAATTGTAGTTGAAAAATCTCAAATACAATTACTTGTATTTGAACATTTTTCATTACACTTTACATGAATTGTAACTGAAAATGTTTAATTGTCATTGAAATTGGGCAGTTACCATTACTTGCAATTTAACGAAATTCCGTTTCCTTTTTAAAAACCAAGTATTCATATGCAAAAGGATGCTATAAAAAATTCCAAATAACTCAAGAAATATTGCGGGTAGCGTTGCTACAAGGAAAAATATTTTCCTTCTAAAGTCATCCCTAAAATTAATTGTATCCTTTAGTTTGTCAACTACACAAATTCGTTTGCTTTACCTTCATAATGTCATTTACTACGTTTTCTTTGATTCATTTCGGAGTTGTTAAACTTATACTTACATATAGATTTTTTCAATTATTTTATGTGCTGTTTCTGTATCCCGATCAAGCAAATCGTCAAGAAAATTTAAATAGAAATAAATGAAAAAAATGGAGTTTTTTCATACAAATTTTCTGGACGATCTGCTTGATTGGGATACAGAAACAGCACATTACGAAAATTGTATAGAACTTTTTAAAAACTTTTTTGGAAAATAGTAATAAAAATAATAGTAATAAATAATTTCTTCCAAAAACGTATAAAAACTGGAACAAACCAACCAACCTTCCAAAATGTTCATAAACAAAGAATACTACAAATTTTGGTCTGATCGGAACAAAGTGGCAACGCTGATTACGGGTCATCTATCTGACGTACGGTCAAGAGAAGCAGTACAGTACCCAGCGGAAACTGAAGCTTTATTTGTGTTAACTAAGATTCTATCTGGCGTTTCCAAGTATGTATGCCGAGATATTTGACGTTTTATTTATGCGGGGCATGAGTCTCTACCCAGTGTGAGCGTTATATTAGTACATTTTTTCACCTTTATTCTCTTTTCTAATTTGACTACGTGCTCTTGTAAATATCGTGATGCTATTTGGGGACTTTCATAAATGCTCAACAAAGCTCAGTCGTCAGCAAATGTGGATATGTTTTTTTTTCATACTGGAGGCGTGGAGTCTCATGGAAATTAGTGTCCCGCAGCGCTAGTATGCACACCTAGCCATTTCTGGCGACTAAGTACTAAACCCGACCACCACACGTCTACCACTCTCCCCCATGGAACTGCTGTGAAGTATTACTTCGCGGGGGCTAGTTACCACTCATGCTATCTGCGTGATTTAATTCCTACTGCTTTCTGCACTGTGCAACCTCTCTATTTGTCTAAGCTCAGTTGTCACCTCTGTAACAAAATTTGATAAAGTTTACCAGTTTTCTTTGCTCTGTAGCATATATTTTCCGCTTCGCTTATACGATTTGTCAATCCAAACGAGGACAATGGAAAATTACTTACTCTGCTGTCTGTTCTTCATCGACACAGTGTGGGCACACGATAGATCCCCTACTATCGTGTTACCTAGTGTGACCATGATGTCTTTCTAGCGATCTTCCAATACCGGGAATCAGGCGGTTAGTCCATCTTCCTCTTGTGTAGGTGTTTCAACGAGAGTGCTAAATGCGGATTGATTCTACCCACTCTTCTCGGGATACCTCAGATCTGAACCTTCGGCTAGTAGAATTTCTATCATTTCATGGACCAAAATCTATTGCTAAAACCCCTAATTACCTAATATTTTTTTGATTACCTATTAAAGGCTTAATATTTATCATTACACTTAATAGCAGTTGCAATTTTCTACTCGCTGCTCTCTATATAATACTTTATTTGTAGTTTGCTATAAGAGAGTCAACAATTAAAAAAAAACTTACTTCTCAAGCACTGCACGATCACCAAAAACGAAGCTTACACACTGTGTAATTTTTTAAGTCATGGTAAAATAACCATATACAGACACCACTACGTCATAAAAGACAAAAAAAAAAGACCCCTGTCTCCCAGTTTTGCCCAAAGTCCTCCAGGTTTTTTTTATGGGCCGTCAAAGATGTGGGGCCTCGATGTCATTTTTGCAAAAAATGATCATTTACTCAAGCTCATATTTTGCAAACCGTTTGAAATTTTGATATACTCTCTGAGGCAAAGTTGTAGCTCTTGTCATAAAGAACAAAAATTGTTAACATATAAAATCAAAAAAACTTCATCTTCAAGGTCAACATCGCAAAAAACTTTAAAAAATTCAATTTTTTACCTTTTTTCCCCTGTTTAGGTCCATAGGTAGCAAACGGTTCAAAATTCAAGGAAACAATCCACTATAAAAATGAACCTAAGATCTCAATAAACAACTTTCTAGAACATATGAACTTCCTAGGAATTATTCTTAACACCGTTTAGGTAGCGCTTAGGTAGCCGCAATGAATTTAAAAATTTTCGGCAAAGACAGGGGTCTTTTTTTGGTCTTTTATCACGTAGTGGTGTCCGTATATGATTATTTTTTTCCGTGTTGCACTGTGTTATAGTACGCTCATAATATTTCATTGAATTCATGTCAGTTCATTGCACACGAGTAACGTTGAGTGGACAATAATAAAGAGCTGGGCAAGCTAAATCCAACGACCTTGCAAAGTTTCCATTAGCAAGTTTTAATAAGTATGAGTAAATATTGAGCATAATTCCAATAAACTTGGGGAAAGTTCAAGCAGGTTTATGCTTTCAATCAAACACGAACCTTTGAGATGAGCTTGGTCATACAACGGTTTAATGTATATTTGTAAATTTAGTGATAATTAATATTCTAGCAAACTCATATGACTCTTAATGGGTTAAATATTGTATGAAATATGTATAATAATAAAGTAAAATGAGTATCTGTTTAAGTTATTTAATGCTTATTTGCATATCCGCATTTACTGGTAATAAACATGCTTAAAGCCGACTAAAACTAACACATGTTTCACACTACTGACATAACAACACATCACAACCAGCACTTAAAAGTAAAATGCTTAAAGTCACGTGCTATTATTAAATGAAAGTGAAAATATTTATTAAATATATATTAAAAATAAGATGTTTAATGTCGTTTTTTTCTTACTTATATTTTGTTCACACAGCAACGTCATATTTTGGAACATCTGCGTATCGAGCTGCTGTACCAACTTCATTTGCTGAATTTAACTATTATAATTTTCCATATTTACAGCGATTTAGTTTTTAGTTTTTAATTACAATAAATATTTATACAAAAAAAAAAAATAAAAAATAATTTGTAATTAAATCAAAATAAGAACCATAAACAAAAATAACGACATTAGTAAAAACCAACGCGAACGTTGGATCGTTAAAAATTCTTCGAAAGCTTCCAAGAAGCCAAACAGCAGCAGCAACCGGTGGTCTTTTTGACCGCTTGTGCAGACACGAGACAGATGCAGGTAGGCGGCGACAACAGTCTTAATGCAGACTCATTGCAAATGCAAAAACCAGTCATAGTTTTAGTATTTGTGTTTAACAAACAAACAAACAAACAAACCATCAAACAAACAAAAAAGATTTTAGGAATATTCATCATTTATTTAAAAGAAGTAGTTATAAAATAAATTGTGCATAACATAAATATTTTGATTTTTAATGTAAAATAGAAAATAAATATTTTAAATTTAATCTTTTGTTGTTTTCTAAGTGTAAATTATTTTCTAATTCTATATTAGTTTTATTTATCTGATAAATTTATAATTGTTATTTACTGTAAATATATAAACGAATTTTAATAAATAAATAAAAATTCCGATATTTAAATTTTCATAATTTCCACTGATTTTTAATTAGTTAACAACACTTATTTTCGTATCCGCATAAAGTTAAAAAGCAACAAACAAAAAAAAACCACTGCCAATCGCTCACACCATTGCTTTATTCTATTGCTACTTAAATATACATATGTAGTGGGGGTGACGAGGCACACAACTAGCTCGATTTACCCCTTTTCGATACCTTTAATTCCTCAATGATTTCTGGTACCCGACGTATTTTAAATGCCTCCATAGACAGATTGGTAGTGTGTTAGTCTTTCAGTCTGGATTTCGCGTGTTCAATTCCAGCCAAAGATTTGGGGGGTTTTCTGCTCATGAACGCGTACAACACCTTGAAGGCCATTATCTTCTTCTTCTATATAAATATAATAAAATAGTAACTCATTTCCTGTCTGTCTTTCTTTTTTTGTGTTCGCATCACGTAAAAATTACTGCATGGATTTTAACAAAATTTTGTAAGGAGGCACCTTATTATCCCGACTACAATATCGAATGCTTTTTTCCGCAACAATATCTTATTTCCAAGAGAAAGTGGAGAAAAAGCAGTGAAAGTACACCAATTGTTTACCGATTTAAAGGTACTGCATACGTTAAGGCATCTTCTATTTTTGAAAGCAGTATACTTTAAGCAATGTTGCGCAACAGATGGCGCTGTTTTGAAATAAAGAGTAACTCATTTCCTATCTATCTTTTTCAGAACTTTACAATAATTTTTAGAATTTTAGAATTTTATATACGTTTTAGAATTTTATCCAGGGGCACCCATCCCTCTAAAATAAATACGTAAAAGTCTTAAAATTTGGTGTGGATTACTTTCAAAGCAAAATCGAACAAAATATTGTCACGACGCACACAACGTGTGTGGGCACAGCTACTTTTACCTAAATTTCTTACAGGTTTAATGGAATATTTTGAAAGTAATGGCATTTTCGTTTCTGAAATTTATTAATTAGTAACACTTTTTACACCCTACACCCTTGCAAACTTATGCATTTTAATGATTTCTATAGAAAATACAGAATAACTTGATTTCATATTGTTAGGTGCAATCTTTGATCAAAATCTTAAATGGAATTCCAAATTAAAAATCATATGTTGTACTGTACTCCTGACAAGCTCCAAATGGTAAACAAAGAGAACTTAATCCACCAATAATTTACAGGAAACACACCGCCATAGTTAGACCAATATTGACTCATTATGCGATTGTATGGTGGCCATATAGAAACGCGCACTTACACATGTGTCATGTAGCATCACAGCAACTGACACACTATTTAGAATATGTACTTAGAATAACGAATAGAATAAGGCTACGAAATTTATATATTAAAGAATATGTTTTAGTAGCACAATTAGGCTGAAACATAGATGGGTATAGTGCACTAAATTTTGATTAAAATCAGCATTGCACTATCACTTAATAATATTGCAAAAAAATTATTGCACTATTTTTTTTGCAGCTTAGTGATAAACACTAAAAAGATTTTAGTGGTAATAAAAATGTTTTCATTATTTTATTTCATTTCATTATTCACTAAACGCAGATTTAGTGCAATAATTCTTCACTCACTCAACTAATGCAAAATTTGTACTTACAATCAATAAAAAGTGCAAAATTCTTACGTTGCACTCAAATTAGTGAAGAAAAAAAGTTGCAATATATTGCAGATTGCTTTTTTTTAAAATCAAATAATTAAACTTTAGAGCAAAAATTTTTTAACTCACTATCACCAATGTTGAAACCATCAAAATCAATGCAATAATTTTACAATATCACTAAGTGCGAGTGAAGATTGCAAAATGAGTGCTCTACCCCCAATTATGTTATCCACACGATTCGCTGATCAACAAATATTAATGAGAGATCACTGAAACTGATTATCTGAAACCTGCAATCCATTGGGACAATGAGATAAGTGCAATGATCCCGAAGAGATTATTGGAAACCTTTGAACATTTGCATTGGAGGAATTGAGATATATATACAGATGTTTCAAAGGGGAAATGGTATAGCAAATGAAGCAAGCTGAAAAACTTATGCATCGTACAAAGTTCTAAACTGGAAAACTTATATAGCATTTTCAACTCCATGGTCTGAAGCCGCTAGGCAGATATTCTCAAGCAATATCATTAATTACAAAGATAGTCAGGCGACTATAAAAGCACCCGTTTCAGATCACAAATAGTCAGCCGTTATCGCAGAAAGTTACAACACGCACTGAAACTGTGTTGTGTACCCCATTCATTACCAGAAAGGAGGCGAATTGCAGACGAACTGATACGGGTGGCTGTGGATTTTGTATATGGGTCTAGATTCTTTGTAGTAGATAATGAGACAATTTCAAATGAGCTGCTGATACAATATGAACAATACAATGACACAATATAACAAGCTGTATACAGACGAAATTCTTGGTGGAGAAGACCGGTTGTAAAGAACTGATCACGTTGCACTGCTATGTATGAATAAGTCTGAACTTATAATATAATAGCTGTGCCCTCCACTTTGCGAGCGTCCTTGTAATAGTTTGTTCGATTTTGCTTTGAAAGCAATCCACACCAAAAACCCTTACTTTTTTAGTACCGCCTTAAATTATGCTTCAGTTTTTAGTGGATTTACTTTATAAAACAGCGCCATCTGTTAGTGGTTAGTGCTTCAGTTATAGTTTATGTATTTACTTTAGAACTAAAATAACCGCGTACTTTCACACTGATTTTTCTGCACTTTCTCTTTGAAATAAGACATTTTTGCGGAAAAAAGGAGCCTTATATTGGAATCAGGATACTATGAGATATTTCTAGAAAGATCGTAAACAACAACTAATACAGGCTTAGCGATGTTCTTTGTTGTTTGTTTCTTCCATTCATTAAGCTGGAGTCATCCATTTGTTTCGAACAAAAGTTTTGTCCAGACAAAATTTTTAACTGAGAGTTTTCTGCAGCACGATTTACCTATTTTGAAAAAATTGTCCGAAAAAACCTGCCATATGAAATACAAACTAATCTAACAATTCATTATAATATTACATGCAGCAATTGATATTATTTTCACGTATTCGTGTGAAATAACACAAATTTTATATTACTTAAACGAATGCTTCTGTTTATAGATATTCAAATACATAATACCGATTACTTGCAAAGCTCATTTATAAAAAGGCTAAAAAAGTAAAAATTTTATAAAAACGAAGGAAGGGCAAAGAACTTCTTTCATATATTGATTTCTGAGATGTTTTAGGTAATACTTTCCGAATACTTTGCTTTTCCTAATTATTTTTACATTAGCTATTGATTATATCTCCATTTTTCAATAACATTATTTTTTATTTCATTCAATATTTTGCAAAACAAAATCCACAATCTTACTTTCAACTTTGTCCGAACAAAAATTAAAATTAAACCAATTAAAGCTAAGAGTTGTCCGGACAAAATAACTTATCCCACTCTCTGGGATAAAAATAAAATTTAATATAAAAACAAATTTGTCCCGACAAAAAATTTGTCCGAAACAAATGGTTCACCCATTCCAGCTTTATTGTACGAAAATAGACCTGTAATGTTATTGTTACATACCATATTATTGCGTTTTTATTTACAGAGCTCTTAAAGAATAAATTCTTCTTTCGTAACAATATCACTCATGGTGCAGATAGTAATTGAAATGGAATACTAAACACCAATTTCTAACTGTCTGTCTGTCTGTCCGATGAGTTTTAATAAAATTTTGTGAGGATTTGCTTACGTTAGTATCTCGATTTAAATATAGGATATTTTTTCCCGTAAAGGTATCTAATTTTCAATAGAAAAAGAAGTGAAAACTTGGCAGAAGCTTTTATTTTTGTCAGCGTGAAATCTTAAAAACTATTTACAGAACTCTACAATAATTTTAGAATTTCATACTTAGTGAAAGATACCTTTATAAAAAGTATTACATAAAGCGTATATGAAGCACTATACAAGTTAGAGTCTTAAAATTTGGTGTTGATTACTTTCAAAGCAAAAATGGAGCAAAATATTGACAAGATACACACGACGTGGCGGGCACAATTGTGGAACAAGATTAACGTGAGTACCTGCCTAGTTGGCCTAATCTCACGGTGGTCTTACCACCGAGTGAAACTTAGGCGTAGACTACCGCCCCCATTGTGTAGTATAACAACACTTTACGATTGCCACCAATCGCTTTTTGTGTGTGATACAGTCACAATGAGTAGCAATTTATATAATATGGCAAGCCTTTCCAAGGCAAGCCTAGATCCACATTATAACCTCTTGCTTAGGGGTTTGGAGACTATACAAACTCCGTCTGTTGAGAGTGCAACAGCACACTTGATCGACCTTGCACCATACCTACATGAATCGATCTTAAACCACAACCACCACGTGTACCCCCGAGGAGACTTCACCAATAACCGGTAGCAGAGAGTATAAGCTCTCTGTGGGGCCACCGATTCCTATGGTACCAGTCCTTTGGGCACTGGTCGGGCCTCGAAGAGGACCCGCAATTTTTATCGCAGACCTTTTCTTCCAGATTTAGGCTCTAGGAACCCTAGCGTCTGTTGCCCCTATTTTCCACGAGTGAACCGCGTCAAAGCATTTGCCATTCCTGCAGTGACAATTGGAATCCCCGGGGGTAACGTGGCGGGCACAGCTAGTGTAAAATAAAAATTTTACATTAATGTTTATGTTTATTTGTCTTAATTAAATTGATTATAACTTAACTGATTCTAATACTGTAAATTAAAAGATGTTGCATCTTGTTGTATTAAAAAATCACTCAATAAAAAAAAAAAAAAAAATACAAATACAAATAAATAAATAAATAAAAGTATCTACCAGCACTGGTTGTAAAATAAGTAGCTTAAGGTGTAATTAAAGTTAGCTGAGTTACCTAGAGGGTTTTGTACCACTACCCTAATTTGTATATTTCATGATGTACACACTTTCATATATTTATTTTAATTATCAATTACGTACAAACGAGTCATTTATATTTAATTCGTGTTTCAAATAGTTGCTACGAGTATTTAAAAATATCAACACTTGTCAATCATTTTCAGACTTCACCTCAACCTTGCTGGCTAAATGCACATATTTTTATAATTCCATGCAATTTTCTGTTAACTCACTACTTAACCTACAAACAGTTTAACAATGAATTTACATGTTTATTAAAAAAAAAATAAGAAATCAAAAATAAAAGATACCAACAGAAATGTCACATTTTTAACACATTATTAAAAAAATACCATACAATGGAAAATTAAAAATAGTAACAAAAAAAAAACTACAGAGAAAAATGTTTTACATATTATCCAGCACCTTGGTTGAACAAAACATTTCGTACAAATATTTAGACACTTTTAGATTCACTGCTGATTTTTGTTACTTTAACAATTTCACAAACAAAGCCGCTG
This sequence comes from Phasia obesa, assembly GCA_949628195.1. Classification (NCBI taxonomy): domain Eukaryota; kingdom Metazoa; phylum Arthropoda; class Insecta; order Diptera; family Tachinidae; genus Phasia; species Phasia obesa. The sequence continues at coordinate 80,782,793 of OX451215.1, forward strand.
TTTAAGGAATATTTATTTGCTAGCAAAATGCATGTACTACCAAAAATTAAAACGAACAAATTTATCTGCAAATTTTTGTTAAAAAAAAATTTTAAAAAAATTTAAAAAAAATGTATTCACATGTACAAACTGATTGGCAATACAGCAAATACGAAAGAAGCACAACACAACAGAAGTAAGTAACATGATCCACAAAAAGGCATCGACGCCATGCAACAATGGCTAAATGCAAATTTTTAAAAGTAACAATGAAAAATGCGTTTAATTTAGATGCTGAATGCACCAATGCTACACACATAAAGGAGTTTTTACACTGAGCAAAACAACTGTTGCTCGAGTCATATTAAGAAAAAACAAAAATTATTTTTTACGTAATAATTTTTCTAGAAAATTTATTATTTGCAGAGTACATGTGAGTCCTTGATTTCGAAAGTGGTATAAGTTTATCAGCTATTTCATATCAATAATTCTAATAAAATAACATAATCTGAAATTGCCATGAAAATTAAGTTGATAAATTGAGTTTATTTTTTGATTGGTAAACAAAATGCAGTTACTGTATATTTTAACAGTGGTATAAGTCAGTCTGTTTTCAAAGTTTGACAAAATAATTATTAGTAATTTTGTCATGTCTTCATATAGTAATCCTATTAATGCAAAAATACACTATTTATAGTTAATTGTAGACATTATACGACGAAGAGTTATACTCCCAAGAAATGGAAACGAATAAGACTAATATCGGCTTCCGAAACAACTGTGAGAATCAACGAATAATAGAAAGAGAAACACCCATGGAGAAGTTGTGTCTTGTCTTGTGTCTAAAAATACAATGGATCAGATTTCTAAAAAAAAATGCTCCATATAAGATCTTTAAATGACGATTCGGAATTCTTTCTCTTAAAAGAGGAAGGCCAAGAATATACGAATATATTGATTTGGTTCCATTATATATAACCATTTGACTAATAACAGAAGAAAAACGTTTGTCAAAATGCATTTCATTCTGCTTGCATGTATAAGGCCTAAGTTTTGAACCATAATAGGTAGATGCTTGAAATTTTCACAGAAGGTGTATAGCTGTAACCTCTATAGTAGCTAATACTTAATCTTATAGGGTGTTCCGATAGAGAGGTGTTATTTACGAATATGTGCTTTTTTCTTCAACTGTAGCAAGAATACACTAAAAATATACAAGCAGTATTTAAAACTTAGTACGTTATATAAACAAGTCTAAAAAATAAACTTAAAAATTAAAGGGTGTTCCGATAGTGGTGTGATTTGCATGTATAAGGCCTAAGTTTTGAACCATAACAGGTAGACTCTTAAAATTTTCACAGAAGGTGTATAACTGTGGCCGCTATAGCGACAAATAATAAAACTTATAGGGTGTTCCGATAGAGAGGTGCTATTCACTAATATGCGTTTATTTCTTGCACTGTAGGAGGCATACACTAAACATTTACAAACAGTAATTAAAACTTAGTTCACCTTATAAACAAGTCTAAAAAAAATAAACCTAAAAATTAAAGGGTGTTCCGATAGTGGTGTGATTTGCATGTATAAGGCCTTAGTTTTGAACCATAATAGGTAGACTCTTTAAATTTTCACAGAAGATGTGTAACTGTAGCCACTATAGCAACAAATACTAAAACTTATAGGGTGTTCCTAAAGTGACGTGTTATTTGCCTTTATGTCTTTATTTTTTTAGCTATAGGAGGCAACCACTTAAAATTTGCAGACAGTAATTTAATCTATGTTCGCGTTATAAGCAAGTATACAATATTAAACCTAAAAATTAAAGGGTGTTCCGATAGTGACGTGATTTGCATGTATGTATATGCCTAAGTTTTGAACGATAACAGGTAGACTCTTAAGTTTTTACATATTTTTTAAACCGTAATAAGTAGACTCTTTCAATTTGTATAGAAGATGTGTTGCCATGGCCGTTATGACAATTACTAAAAATTAAAGGGTGTTCTGACAGTGACATGTTTTTCACGTATAGTAACTTATTTTTTTAATAGTAATAGGTAGACTCTTGATATTTTCATAGAAAGAGAATTGCCATGGCCGCCATTGCAAATAACAAAATTAAAGGGTGTTCCGACAGAGACATGATTTGTACGTAAATAGCCTTATTTTTTGAACCATAATAGGTAGACCCTTTAAATGTTAAATGTAGATGTTGTACTTCGGCCGCTAATTACTAATATCTAAAGGGTGTTCCATCAGTGACATATTTTTCACGTATATTACCTTATTTTTTGAACCGCAATAGGTAGGCGCATGTATATTTTTATAGATAGTGTATTATCATGGCTGCTATAACAAAATTTTTTAAAATTTAAAGGGTGTTCCAACAGTGATGCAATTATGACTTTAATTTTAAAATTAAAGGGTGACTCATAAGACATGAAAAAATTAACACCTTGAATTTTTAAAGTTGTACTTAACATAGTACGGAACCCTACGTGTGTGAGTCTAACTCGCACTTGACTAATTTATTTCAATCCTTTTAAATGCAATCCTCTTAATATCTCGAAAAAAGAAATATACAAATGACTAATACCACTTTCAAAATCAAGGGCTTATATATGTATGTATATGTATATATTAATACAGTGCACATGATGGGGAGTAATTTTGCTTATTAACCAAAATATACTATACAACTGTTCAATAAAAACTGAAGATTTTAAACATAAAAACTTCATACCTGAAAAAAGTCAAAAGATTTTCATAACTATTTCATTTTAAGTTTATTTTTTATTTATAACTAGCTATGCCCGCCACGTCGTGGGCGTTCTATCAGGATTGCTCGATTTTGCTTTGAAAGTATTGCACACCAATTATAAGACTTTTACTTTTATAGAGTAGCACCTATAACAGAAAAATGCAACTAAACTAAGAAGAAACTAACAATAACAGAATTTTATAGCCACAATCAAGTCGTAGTATTCTTATAAAATTTTAAAAATTAACGCTGAATAACAAAAATAATGTAATCACATAGTTACCTAAGTATGTATTTCACAAAATAACCAAATTATACAACACGTACGCGATTAAAACAAATACAAATTTTATTCAATTGGCTATTTGGAAGTAAGTAGTTCATGTTTTTAGCGCCATCTGTGTTTAAATATCAAAAATTAAAGGTGCCGTGCTAAGCCGTACTTAGTTCCTCCTTAAGATATGCTACATATAAGTTTATGTATTTTTTTACTTTATAAAAAATAATGTATTCATATCCGGTTAGTTCAACTGCTTTTTCTCCACTTTCTCTTGGAAATAAGATATCCTATATTGGGACCAGGATACTTAGGTACCTCCTCACAAAATTTTGTTAAAATACATCCAGTAGTTTTTACGTGCTGCGAACGTCAATGAAAAGCAGACAGACATACAGACAGACGGAAATGAGTTACTACTTTATTATATAATTTATATTGTTACGTTTTTACTTTACGTTGGGTTCTTTTAATTGCAAAATAAATACACACTGTTATTACTTTTACTGTAAGTCACTTTATTTACTTAACACCACTGTTCAAAAATACACCAAACTGTTAAACACTCTTAAAATTCGACAACTTAACTCTTTGACTTTTAAATTAATACTGCCATACTACTCGCCAGCTCCCGAATGTTCTATTCCAGACATATCTGGCAGGTTCGATTGTTATTGCTCTTGTTTTCTGTTTGTGTGGTTGTTTATTTCTTTATACCTGGACGTGTGCCTATTTATTTCTTTATACCTGTATGTGTGGCCGTTTATTTGTTTATGCTTGTATTTATGTATGTGGCTGTGTATTTAACAGAAGAGTGTTTTATGACGCGTTTCTTTCTTCCATCATTGTAAGAAAATAAACCGTTAATGTTGTTGTTGTTGTTGTTCGAGAGTATTGTTGTTCAGAGCTTATAATGAATAAATTCTTTTTTCGTAACAATATAATACATAAACCATAACTGAAGCACTATAAAAGTAAGAATCTTACTTTGAAATACTTTCAAAGCCAAATCGAGCAAAATATTGTCAGGACGCCCACGACGTGACGGGCACAGCTAGTTTTAATACTTTGAGGTTTGATTGCTTGTTTATATGGGCATCAATGACGACTAAACGTTTGAACTAATTTTAATTGAATTAAAAAGTTGACAATAATTATGTAGAAGTTGTAATAGTTTATACCTTTTTTTTCAAAACTGGTAGAGGAAAACGAAATTTTAAACACATTTGATTGGATAGGCCCGTTTCACATTCGAATTCATAGTTTGAGAGACAAATGCAATTTATGTATAAAAATCACTTGTTACTCTGTTCTCTAAAATTTATGTTCATAACTTCCAAACTGATATCAAAAATTGTTAACTTTGTGCACCTTTGTTGACAGAATTGATAAATTGGACTCGAAAGGTTGCACTGTTCTTAAGATATAAACAAATGTTTTACCTGCATAGCTATTCGTCCGATTTCAAAAATTGTTTCTTTGTGATTGCAAAGATCCTAGAAGTAAGCTCAGACAAAGCCGGGTTAAATAAGCAAGTCGTAAATTAACTCAACCCGGTTTTATTAAAAAATCTCTTTAAAAGTCACAAATTTTACTTTAAATATTTTAAAAATTACGGCCTTTCTTATTGTTAAAGCACCATCTATATAATGTACATATAAATAAAATCAAATGTCGTTCGCTAGTAATCGCATCACTTAAGAACGGCTGCACCGCTTTGGCCTATTTTTTTTTTTAATCTTCATTATAACTCGACAAGGTTTTTACGAAATGAAAAATTTATCACGCCATATTTTTACGCCCATTTTTTAAGTAGCTATAGAACTATAATAGGTAGATCTTTGAAATTAAACACCAGTAACTGCGTTATTAATATATAGTGGGCGTGGTGCCTCCCATACAAAATGAACAATTATTATCGTCTACCTGGAGATCTGCAATAGGCAGAAGACTGAAACTTTGCACAAGTAACACTCATACTAATGTGCAAAGTCTAACAACACAAAGCATGGATTGGGACAGTGGGCATGGTACCTTCCATACAATGTGAACAATTACACTAGCCAACAAGGTTTTTGACTGGAGCAACCAAATACCGTTTTTAGTGTAATTTGGTGCGCTGAATTCGAATCTGTAAATGGTTTTTCTCTATCACGTCAGGTTTTCGAGATATAAAAAAAGCGTTTGTTGGATTTTTCCATAAAAAATTATTATTTTATTTAAAAATCAATGAGCTTTCAAAAGTGAATAGCGTTATATGATTATCGTTTGTATTTCGTTGGTTCAGTTTCACGTATTAGAGTTCAGCAATAGTCTCCCAGCATACTTTTATCCCAAATCGTTGATAGTTTCTTTCAATTTTCATTAAAACTTGATGGGCGCGCTGCCCTTGTTCATCGCTAACAGCACCTAGGTTTTGTAGGAAAAAATCTAAATGCGAATGAAGAAAATATATTTTAAGTGACATTCAATAATTCAGCAACAATTTGTCTCTTATTGTTTCCAAGAAAACTTTTCACGATGCACTTAAAAGACTCCCAGGCTGCATATTCTTTCTCCGATAAACATTGCGAAAAATTATGATCATTCATAAGCTTCCTGATCTGAGGGCCAACAAATAAATATCCCTTCTTTGATTTTAGCATATGAAATTTTAGGAAAAACTTTTAACAAATATTTAAATGCTGCACCATCTTTGTCCAGAGCCTTGACAAAGTTCTTAAAAAGGTCCAATTTTATGTGCAGCGGTGGAAGAAGAACGTCATTTGGATCAATTAACGGTTTATTTGAAATATTTTGTTTTCCTGGTGAATAATCAGTCCTTTTGGGCCACTCTGTTCTGACGTAATGATGAAATGTAACTGTGAAATTGTAGTGTCAGTATTAACTATTTTACAGTATTGCCAACATGCGATAAAAAACGAACTGGACGTGAAGGCACAACTTTGTTGCCAGATTCGAATTCAGCGCACCCAGATTAGCTAAAAAAAAATGCTTCGTTTCCACAGTCAAAAATTGTTTGCCTAATTTGTTGGCCAGTGTTATTATCGTCCACCTAGAGAACTACAATAGGTAGAGACTTGAAACTTTGCATAACTAACCCTAATATATATGTGCATTTAGATTAGATTGAGACAATGCGCGTGGTAGCTCCCATACAAAGTGAATAGTTATTATTGTGTACCTAGAGAACTACAATAGGTAGAATCTTGAATAATAATGTACATAATCTAGCAAAATACAGACTGGATTTGGATAGTGGGAGTGGTACCTCCCATACAAAGTTAAATATTATTATCGTGTTAATACACATAGACTAGCGAAAAAAAAGCATATGGGATGGGAACGGTGTGCGTCGTACCTTACATAACAGTTTTGTCGTGATAATAGCATGCGTTTTTCAATAAAAGGTTGGCCATACTTTTCTTCTAAGTATTTATTGTATTTTTTGCGGATGAATGCAGCGAAGCACACCGCGGATAGCTAGTAATACATACAAAAAGTTAAACAATTATTAATTATATTTTGTTGTAGTAAAGCGTTATTTGTTAACCGATTTTTTCGACCCCCGGGGGTTCCAATTGTCACTGCAGGAATATGGCAAATGCTTTGACGCGGTTCACTCGGGGAAAATAGGGGCACCAGACGCTAAGGTTCCTAGAGCCTAAATCTGGAAGAAAAGGTCTGTGTGTTAAAACATACGGGTCCTCTTCGAGGTCCGACCAGTGCCCAAGGACTGGTACCATGGGAATCGGTGGCCACACAGAGAGCCTATCCTCTCTGTTACCGGTTATTGGTGAGGTCCCCTTCAGGGGTACACGTGGTGGTTGTGGTTTAAGATCGATTTATGTAGGTAAGGTGCAAGGTCGATCAAGTGTGCTGTTGCACTCTCAACAGACGGAGTTTGGATAGTCTCCAAACCCCTAAGCAAGAGGTTATAATGTGGATCTAGGCTTGCCCTGGAAAGGCTTGCCATATTATATAAATTGCTACTCATTGTGACTGTATCACACACAAAAAGCGATTGGTGGCAATCGTAAAGTGTTGTTATACTACACAATGGGGGCGCCAGTCTATGCCTAAGTTTCACTCGGTGGTAAGACCACCGTGAGGTTAAGCCGAGTAGGCAGGTACTCACGTTAAACTTGTTCCACAAAACCGATTTTTTCGCTGGAAACAAACAACAAAGATTTTATTTTTTAAAAACATTGGAATCGATTTTCACTCTAATCGATTCAATTTATTTACAGTGTAAATTAAAATTTGTGTAACTTCTACAATTTAACCGCAAACAAATGTATGCAAATATATATACATATTTTTGTATGTTGTGAAGTTTAGAAAAAAGAAAAACTAGATGAAAAAAGGTATTGCCAAACATCAAATGATTTCTTTATGTGATTTCTATTGTACTTTGTCGTTGTTTTGTGTTATAAATAAAAAACATAAAAAACATTAGGAGCAGTAAGTAGTACTAGTAATCGCATAAGCCACTATAGACATTTCCAAATAAATGTTGTGGTTTTATTTAGATTACTAGGTTTTGTGTTAAAAAAAAAATAATTACTATAAATGGTCATAATTTAAAGAAGTGTTATAATTTAAGTTCAATTTAAACTATATTTGGTAAGGAATGCTACAATGATAAATACACAAACATACAGGCAACAGTTTTTGAGAAATGAAAATTCTTAAAACAAAATTATGATACCAGAGTAAACATAATTGTTTTGAAATACAACTTATGGCGCATTTAATAATATCTCAAAAACTTCAATAAATGTTTTCTTTAAACAGCATGACATCTTAATTCCATTTCTGGCAGCACTTAAAGCCTTTAAGATTTGCTTTTATCTATTATTATTTTACTTTTCATAAATTATTTGCCATCTGTCATACAATTTTTATTTTTCTTAGCTTTAAACTATTGTCAGGTGGAAAGGTTGAAACCTTAATGCTTTTCGGATCGGTAATAAACGTGTTCAGGAAGGAGAAATATCTACTTTAAATAAAACAACAAAGAAACAGAAAGCCGAAAGAATTGTTGAATTATTTCAAGGAATCGCTATAATGGTTTGCCCCATTATTAAGTTAAGTTGCATCGGTGGTCTGGTGGCCAAAGGCCTCTTAAACAATAATTAATCGTAAGCTAGAGCTAAGAGGTAATGCAGTACAAACCATACTATGGGGGTTCTTTGAAATGCAAAATAAAAATACCAATATTAATTTTACTGTACGTCACTTTATTCAGTTTTAAATGACTTCTGTTGACACCGCTGTTTAAAACATAAGCACTGTTTAACACTATTTTACTTTACACTACAACTGATCACGTAGACTTTAAAAATTATACCGTCATATCGCTCTCAAGCGAGCAAAAACTGCTAGAATAATCAATTTTAGAAAGATCTGGCAGATGTTTATTTTATTCTTCTACTAGCTGTGCCCGCCACGTCGTCAGCGTCCTGACAATATTTTGTTCGAGTTTGTTTTAAAAGTAATCTACACCAAATTTTAAGACTCTTACTTTTATAGCGCTTTAGGCATAATTTATATATTTACTTGATATAGAGTTTCCCATCTCTGGGTAATTACTCAGGAACATAGGCTTTATATAAAATTCTAAAATTTATGTTTACTTTTTTTATATGAATTTTATTTGAACTATTTTTGAATTAATAAATTAATTATTTAGGCTTAAGTTCTTAATTATAAAGAGATGAAGAAAAATTAGATACCAGCAAAGCAGAATGCATAGAATACATAGAGTACTGATGACGGACGTAGCTGTCTAGAAAATGCATTCTGCTTTGCTGGTATCTAATTTTTCTTTATCTCTTTATAATTAAGAACTTAAGCCTAAATAATTAATTTATTAAACTTTTTTTTTTTAATTTAAAATTTTAATAGTTAAACTATTTATATTTCATATGTACATTTGAAATGATCATTTTCTAGACAGCTACGTCCGTCATCAGTTAAGTTGTAAACATCATCTATTTAACCAACCAAACTCAGATAAAGATAAAGATAAAGATACGAGAAAAATCGTATTCAATCATCATTCGTCAGTTGATGAGAACAAAGTATACCACTACCTAAAGCTTTCCTTTTGTTTTTAATATATTAACCTTAATATTTACCATTTTATATTTGTTGTTGCTTCAGCCAACCTTCGGTTGGCAATGAAAGCTACTTTTTGTTTATTTGTTTTCTTCCCAACATTTGTTTTTAGTTAATACTAATCTAGTATCAAACCAAACTTTGTTCAGTAAACATGATTTAAATAAACTTCTAAAATTATTGTAGAGTTCTGTAAATACTGTTTAAAATATCTGGCTTTCAAAAATAAAAGGTGCTGACAAGTTTGCAAGTTAACTTTAAATCGGTAAAACTGCATAGTTTTACTACTTTTTCTGTTGGAAATGAGATTCTTGTATAATATGCCTGGAGATAGGTTTTGATGCCACGCGCATTGTGTATAAATATCCGGAACTGAGTAGTATTAGGCTTAGAATCACCTGCAAACCAAACTAAGCACAAATAATAGTAGAGTTGCCAGATCTGATAACCCTGTGGTATTTTAAGCTCTATCGAAAAATGGAACTTAAAAAACTTGTAATCTGCAATTACTTGTACAAGTAGGTAATTATAAGAACTTTAAGAGGTCTTTGAATCAAACTGACATTATGTATGTTCTGTCTTATCAGAACTGGTTTTAATCTCAGTTGTTATAAAAATATCTTATGCTGTATAATATAATTTTAAAACCATTTAACTGCCCGTGTAAACACATCATACCAATGAACACAACTTTGAGTGTTTAAATTGTTTTGATTTGTTGATTTGTTTCCCATTTCAACTTATTCAAACAACGGCTCAGAACAGTTAAATGGCATTTAATTTAACATTCACTCTTTTTTTCTTTAACGTTTTTGATTTGTTGCAATTCTTTTATTTTTTTTAATATAAAAATAGAATAAAAAAACTGCAAAGATTTCGGTGTTGTTTCGACCGTGATTATTCTTGACTTAAACTTGTAAGGTGTGTTGTTACGATTTGTATCCCAACTTGGTCTCCAAAACTCGTACCTGAACTTCAGTCAAAATGACAAAACAATTAATCGTGACAGCAAACAGGCGTTAAGTGTGAGTTTTAAATTAAATAAATAAATTAAACAAAACGTATTAAAGTCATAAATATGTTTTATTTAATGGATTTAACCAAAAAGTTAACGTTTGTTAAATCAAGAAGAAAAAAAAAACAAGCAACTGTACACATTTTAATGGAGCTTTTAATATAATAAAGTGTAAAAATATTCTATTATTTGAACTTAAAGTTTGATTCCAGATAAAAAATCTAAAACTAGTTAAGAGTTTCAGAGTATTGAATTGCTTTGCTCAAAACAGACCTTGATTACTCATATTAATCATGTTTTGAAATTTTTCTTTCATAAATGTTGAAATCAGTTCGCAAGAACGTTACCATTTACTAAAAAATGTTTAGCCAACAACCATATATGATCAAAGTTAATGTAAGTGAAGCTGAAAGAACTAAAAATAAACTGGCTTATTGGCAGAAACTCTACACTCTCCTTGGATGACCAATTACTACTGTACAAATCGACTCTCAAACCAATACAGTATTATGGAATCCAGTTATGCGAAACTCTCTCACACATTATCATAGACGCTCCCTAGTATAACTTTAACATTCAGAAAGATCCGAACGTGTCACTAGTTAGAGCAGGAATAGCTAAAATCTTGAAACGCACTCTATACCTTTGGCCAAGCAACATCCTAAGTGATCATTGGTACATTCGTCTAAGGAGGAATAATAGTGCTTCTTCTCTAGTCCGAATTTCAGAAGGATGACTAACAAATGATAAAAGCAACCATGAAACTTAGAATTTTAGAAATAATGTTTGTCATACCTTTCGGTGAAGACCATCGTCACTGGCTGTTTGTTTGGTACGTTTGGCGAGCGCTTTTGATGTAAAGACATAATTTTCCAGCTGTGTTGTCTGGCTAGACTTATGAAGTCTTTTTACTTTTTTCTTTTATACTTGAAACTTTAGTCTTATTTACTGTTAGTTCAAATACATTCAAGATATAATAACAAAAGTGCACCGTCCTGCACAGTGGAGTTAAAACCGTTTTATTTTCGAAATAATTAAATAGCTCATGAAGCAATAAAGATATTTTTATAAAATTTCTCAGTGGCATAACAAAGCTGTCTTCGAGTACAGTTGCAAATAATCGGCACCCTAGCCTAAGGGGGACTTGTGGTTAAGCCCTTAAATTTGGGTACCTTGGAAATTCATTTTTTAAGTCAATAAAAATTTATTTATAATTCAAATGTTGAGAGTTTTTGAAATTAGATCTGCATACATTACTAGAAAATTTTTATTTTTAATTCTTAGCCGACCTTAACTTGGTATTTTTGATGTTATGGACTTATTTATGATCACATTATTATATGGGCTGCACTTTTGATAAAGTTTAGAATAAAACAATATCTCGTTTTGTTAAAAAGTTGCACACCTCTAAATTAAAATTTATTGTAAAATTTCTCCAAGTGCAAGGTATCGATTGAGAAACATTAAAAGCGCCATCCCTTTGGCAATACTCTCCAAAATTGATTTTACAGCCCTAAGAAATTGTTTAGTGTTAAAATATAAAATGTTAAAGAGAAATTGTGTCAAATTAAATTATATACTTAATTTCTCAAAAAATAATTTTATCATGAACTTTACAGTATTTAAGGCAATAAACCATTTAAAAAATGCAGCACGAAAAAGTTATTTTGAGAAATATTAATCTAGAAGTCATGCAGTTTTCGCTGATATCAATTACATGTATAAAAAGTATTTATTTAAGTTTTCTGCCATTTTCTATGTAAAAATGCAAAATGTGAATAAGAGAAGGCGCTACATCAGCCACGGTGCTCATCCGTCCGAATCTTATTTGAACACTAATGACACAAAAGTATCATTCTAATTAAGAGCAATTTATCTTGGATTAAATTAGTTAATATGAGAGTATTTTTTATAACTTTAAAACACCTTTGCTATAAAAACGAATTTTAAAATTAGCGCGCACCTCGTCTAGCTCCTAGCTATAGCTTTCATGAACAGTAATGTTTTCTTATCCTGTCTAGATAGATATGAACGTAACTAAAATGTCACTACTTTTCCAGAAAAAAAAAAAACAAATACAGTTTGTAGCCAACTTCATTGCATAACTCTCTGTCACAATCATATTTTCCAAATGTAAAACATTTACGCGGCGCTGTTTTGATTTCCTTTATCATTTCATACCAATTTTTGCCTAAGTCATGCGTAAATATACACTGAGACGTATACGCACTATTAACGTGCGTATACGCACTGAATTTAATAGTTAATATTACTTATACGTTCACTTGGTACATAGACAGTTTCATTTTTAAACCATAAAAAATAATATTTTTCATGTAATTTTTAATTTTTTTATTAATATCCTATCGTCGTATGAAACGTAAAACCATGTAAGTAACAAAAAAAAATTTAAAAATAGCTTTTTTATTGAATATTGTGCACCATATGAATATGCACGTTCGTACAAACTTAATATTTTGTCAAAACATATTTAGGTGAGTCCGTTAATTTTATGCAATTTTTGATGAAACTTTTTTTTCAGGTTGCTTACTTAAATATTTTTTTAAGCTTCTTTCCTCTCCTATAAAATCGAAATAAATGTGTAGTTACATGGTTCGACATTTTTTATGACGATATGTACATATATTACTTAAGCATTTATGTTATTTAAACATAATAACAATTATTTTGTTATAAAACTAGACTTTACATGGCATTTATATAGCAAGAAGTATTTTCTTTGCAGTTTACTCTTTTTAACTTTACTCAGAATATTGGTTCGAAAAAAAAACTTCTCATAAAATAACAATTAGTTTAATTTTTAACATGAAAGACCCACCCAGAAAAAATAAAACATTTTATAAATTACAATTATACGACAAATATTACAACACATTTGTTCTTTTTTTTTCTCTTAAATATTCATTATTTTGCAATCGACACGTATGAAAATCAACTCAAACTTCCCAACAGTAGGCCAATATTTTCCTTACAAAACAAAAAAAAATATTTAAACCATAAAAAATAACTAGCAGCAATAACCAGAGTTTTATCAAGAATAACTTTAGCAACTTTAACAACAATTGTCGCATTGTTGTTAGCAAAAAACAACAATATTAAGCAATTGAAATATTGTGCAAAACACATGTTTGTCATGTATTGATTACTGATTGAGTACAAATAGAGGGCATTAATTAATAAAGAATAATGAAATAAATAAATAAATAAATAAATTTCCAAAAGCTAAATGTAAATATCTCATGTCATGTATTTAGAAATAGACGCCTTCTGTTATTAGTAACATTTTTATAGCCGCACTATTTATGTTTATTATTTTAATGTTTTAACTACAACACTCTTAAGGGAAGAATATCACAGTTTTTTTATATACTTTTATTTTATATAAAGGGTGTTTTTATATAAAGGGTGTTTTTATAGAGGTATAGAACTTTAACAGCTGTCAAGTGATTTATTCTCAGTTTGGTTTGGCAATTCATCATGAATAGACTCACGCCTGAACAACGCTTTTAAATAGTGCAATTTTAGATAGATTTATTGAAAGACACGTTTGGTGACCGCCTAATTTCACGTTTTGGACTTGTGAATTGGCCTCCAAGATCTTGTGATTTAACACCGCTAGACTACTTTCTGTGGGGCTATGTAAAGTCATTGGTCTATGCAGATAAGCCACAAACCCTTGACCATTTGGAAGACAACATTCGCCGTGTTATTGCCGATATACGGCCACAAATGTTGGAAAAAGTTATAGAAAATTGGACGTCCAGATTGGACTACATCCGCGCCAGCAGTGGCGGTCATATGCCAGAAATCATATTTAAAATGTAATGCCACAAGATTATCTTTCGGATAAATAAAATTCATGTCAATCAAATAATCCATCGTTGTTTTATTGCAACTTAAAGTTCTATACCTCTATAAAAAACACCCTTTATTTATATTAAAAAAATCTTTTTTGAAAACTTTAATTTAATTGAATTGTTTTGGTGCTTTTAAATATTTGTATAATGATAACTGGAACGAACGACGAATTTTGCACAGTACAACGAATTCGTCGAACAAACTGTCAACACTTTGTCAGATCTTTGGCTTTCTCTGTAAATTTTTATATTCTACGGTACCAGATTATATTATTAATTTAACTATTTTATTTTAAGCTTTAGGTCTTTAAATAATTTTATTTATATTTTTTCAATATTTCGCTACTTTTTAATTGTAATTTTTATTACCGTTAATTTTATAATTTTTCCTAATAGCGAAAACTTTTAACTGTAATTTTTATTACCGTTAATTTTATAATTTTTCCTGATGATGCTACACAAAGGAGTAGCGAAATATTGAAAAAATATAGATAAAATTATTTAAAGACCTAAAGCTTAAAATAAAATAATAAAATTAATATTAACAAAAAGGTCAAATAAACTGTATAAAATAGTACCAGATTATATCAACATTCATTGTTTTTCACTTTCTCATAATTTATATCTATTTTTATATAAATTATTATAAAATTACACCATATTGCATAAATGACTTAATTTATAAATATTTTTTTATTTACATTTAATATATTTTTTAAAAGAGAAAAAATGTTGACAAAAATAAATTCAAACAAAAATATCAACATAAAAAAATATATGTATTGTATGCTACAAGGCGATTTGAATACTAGGTAATCGCAATGTGGCAACAATAACAACCAAAGGCAATTTTGTTTGTGTAAAAACACCCACGGTTGTCATAAACCCAAAGAAAAATGCAAAAGAAAATAAAAAAGAAGAAAATTTCTTAGACAAAACACAAAAGTTTTGTTAGTTTTTGCAAAATATATTATAATATTTAAAGTAAAAAGTGAAGGGCGTGAAAAATAAAAATAAAAGGACATAATCTTAGAGTGCAATAAATTTTTATTTTCGAATTTTATTTAATAAAATGTGTCGCAAAGAAAATGTAAACAATGTTTGACATAAGAGGGTATAAAGTACATATAGAAGAAGATGCTCAACTGGGCTATCAGGTTTATCTAGTATTCAATTCGCCTTGGTATGCTATAAATCTGTGGCAATACTCTCGAACAACAACAACAACATTAATGGTTTATTTTCTTCCAATGATGAAAGAAAGAAACAACAAAGAGCATCGCTAGGTATCTAATTGTTGTTGTCGATTAGTCTAGAAATGTTTCATGTACAAACATTCATAAAACAACAAGCACGGCATGAGTGGCGCATATACATACGCACATTAAATAAACACACTTCAGTTAAATACACGCCCATACATAAATATTTACAAGCATCAAGAAATAAACAAGTATAAGGAAATAAACAACCACACAAACAGAAAACAAGAGCAATAACAATCGAACCTGTCAGATCTGTCTGGAATAGAACATTCTCGTGCTTTTAAATCGCCTATATAAGCAAATCGTGCGGGCGAGTAGTATGGCAGTATTATTTCAAAAGTCAAAGAGTTCGGTGGTCGAATATTAAAAGTGTTTAACAGTTTGTGTATTTTTTAACAGTGGTGTTAATAAATAAAGTGACTTACAGTAAAAGTGATAACAGTGTGTATTTATTTTGCAATTGAAAGAACCCAACTTAAAGTTAAATCGTTACAGTATGTTTTGGAAGAGAATCTTATATCTACCAGGCGTTGCAATTAAGAAGTTGTGAAATAAGTTTTTATGATTCGGAAAAATAGCTTGTGGTTTCTTAATATTCTTTCCAAATGCGATTAGACATTGAAAAAAGATAAGCAGAAAGTCATTTCGCTATAACTTCCTGAAAAATGGTACAAAATAATTGAAACTTTACATATGGATACTTTGGAGTACGGAGATTGCAGTGGTGCCAGTTGAACTTAAATTTTGCTTAAATCGACTTAAGGACTTAATTATTTTTGCATCAGAAATATAGAAGAAAGCCATTGCATTTGTAGATTTAGGTATATTTATTTTCGATTCCAAAAAATATATATGTATATTCTGGATCCTTATAATTAGGAAAATCGATTTAACGAGGTCTTTCTACAAGTGGTGGCTTTGAAATGAACTTTTTGAAAATTACAAATCTGTCAGATCTATTCTGTCCATAAATGGTGGATATTGAGTCTCTATTTTCTATTTTTGGTATTGGTAACAGAAAAATCGGAAAAATCTAAATTACCAAAAAAAAAAAAAAATAAACAAGAATATAAATTTAAAAAAAAATTAATTTTTACAAAATATCAAAATTTTAACTAAAATCGAAGTGAAGCGAATATTCAAGAATATTGCAAGAATTTTCAAGATCACTGAAAATTAACTAACCACTAAAAATCGCATTATTTAAAAAGAAAATATTAAAATTTCACCAAAAACCGAAAATTCACAAAAAATAAAATTTATAAGCATATTGTAAATATACTAAAACCAAAATGTTTCACTAAAGACAATTTTTGCTCTAAAAAAAATAATATAAAAAAAAGTCGCCACAAAAATCTAAACTTTATCTAAAACCAAAACAAAAAATTGACAGTATAACAATATGAAAATATTTCAGAAAACAGAGAATAGCCAAAACACTGAAAATATACCAACCTAAAATTTACTAAAAATAAAGTGATATTATTTTTAGTTCGAGTTTTAGTTAAACCATATTATTATTAACATAAAAATAGTAGTATTGTCATGATGCAACCATATTATTGTCTGAATAAAACATATTGTTACGATTTTACTGAACGTTGGGTTTCTTTAATTGCAAAATAAATACACACTGTTATTACTTTTACTGTAAGTCCCTCTATTTATTAACAACACTGTTCAAAAACACACAAACTGTTGAACACTATCTTACAATACGACACCTGAACTCTTTGACTTTCCGCCTTGTGAGGAGGAACCTTAGTATCTAGATCCCAAAATAGAATGCTTTTTTCCGCAAAAAAATCTTATCTCCAAGAGAAAGGTGAAAAAAAAACACAGTGAAAATACGCCGATTTATTAGGATTAATTTCAAAGCAAAATTGAACAAAATATTGTTAGGACGCACACACTAGTTTTATTATAAAATAAGTGAAATATATATATTGAGATATGTTTGTACAAACGCATATTATAAAATACTATTTATTGACATATAAATTCTTACCACCCATATTTATAAAAAATAAAACTTATTTGAAATGTATTTTAGAACAACTTTTGTACACAACTCTTTAAATAAAAAGTAACTAGAAAATTTTAAAAGAAAAACGGGTGCCCTGCACCACTTTATTCGTCGTTCGTCGGTGTATGAAATAGAAATAAACTTATCGCAGAGTTCGTTATGCACAACGAGTTTCGTCGACGCACTGATTGTGTGCATTTCTATATATGTACACAAATGTATTTTATATTTTACGACGAATATTCGGAACGAAAAATTCGTCGTTTTTCCCAGTTGTGTATATAGCATATTACGTCCAATCGGTGCATAGTGGTTTAAGAAATTTAAATTTAGAAAGAATTCGTTAGCTCATTAACCACTAAAGATCTCAATGAAATTTAAAATAAACTATTGGTAACATTTAAAAAAAATGTATGCCTGATGTACCCTTTTTGATATACACACAGTTCCATCGACAACATCTTTGCTTCTGTGAAATTTTAATTATATGTCTTTAGTCGCTGATGAGCTACCGAATTATTTCCAAAATAAAAGGTTTTAAAACCACTGTGCACCGATTGGAATTTAATATTTAAAAGCACCAAAAAAGTTTTAAAACAGAGTTTATTATGGCTTTAAGTATTCAATAATGTTAATAAGAAGAAATTATTCATAAATATTTCCATGTTTATAAAAAATATACAAGTTGTGTGAAGTATGATTAACAGCCTAAAAATGTAATCCATAAAGGCCGACTAATTGAAACCCTAAGATAAATAGTACACGGTACCAAAAAAAATATCAGTTAATTTTTACAGAAACTACACATTCGTTAAATATTTGTAACAACAAAATATTTAATTTATAATTTTTATATAAAAGAACTACGCTGAGTGACTAAGAAACAAACCAAATCAACCCAGTAACACATTAACCATTAAGATTTAGCGAGTAAAAAAATAAGTTTGCGGCAATATATTTTTCATGTTTTCAAAACAATAAATTTCGTTAAATCAATAACAAAAGTGGTTGCTTTCTACACCTCAATACTTGTGTTGTATTTACAATGATTTTCAGAACATTTATCAAAATTATTTCCTAAGGCGTCGTTTTTAA
This sequence comes from Phasia obesa, assembly GCA_949628195.1. Lineage (NCBI taxonomy): Eukaryota > Metazoa > Arthropoda > Insecta > Diptera > Tachinidae > Phasia > Phasia obesa. The sequence continues at coordinate 80,801,209 of OX451215.1, forward strand.
TCCTTTAAAAGCAATTTAATAGTATTCTAGGGAGATTTTTTTATGTCATAGTATTTGTTTATTATTACAAGAAAAAACAAGAATTACATCAAAAACGACTTATTTTTACTGGAGCTGTGAGATGCAGAAATTATAAATCATATTCACACATCTAAACATAAATGTTTTTCTTAAATAAACAAATATTTGAAAACATGAAAACTTTTTTTTTACAATTTTAACTACTGAGTTACCCTGCTGACCATTAGTTTTATTGCAGGCGATATCGTTATAGAAAAATATTTATGTAGAAAAGCAGGCAATTTAGAGCAGTTTCCGAAAGCTTTAGATTTGGAGACATTTATCTTAAAAAAAAAAATTCATAAATATTAAAAAAAAATTCAGATATTTGCATTAAACAACATTTTTAGATTATCTTATACACTACCATATGCTCATTAGGATTTTTAACATAATTATTTACCTGTTTTAAATTTATAAAATGTTTAGAGAATTTTTTATAAAGACAAATATTTTTTATGAAATGATATTTTTTTATTAACCACTTTAACGTACTTCGATTATATAGATTTCTGTCGATTTTTATTAAAACAGACCAGAGGCTTGGGCAGAAATTGAACATACAACCCAACCGGGGTACCCCAATATATTTCCAAGACCCTTTATTCATTTTCGGATATTAACTGTTTAAATTAAACAAATCAGTCAAGTGCGGGTCTTACTCTCAGACGTAGGGTTCCGCACTACCTTAATATATAATTTTAAATTACAAGTTTTAATTTTTTTAGGTCTTATGGGGCACCCTTTAATTATTAATTATAGTATAGCATAGTACTAAATACTTTTATATATCAAGTTTCTACCTATAACCTTTAGAAGAGAAAGGCAAGTTCCCCAAATACGTCACATCTAGCTAATACCCTTTGACTGTTTTAGTTTTATTTCCATTTTCTTTTGATTATAGTAGTTATTGTGAAATATAAGCAGTATAAATTTTAAGTGTCAGCCTATTACAGTTCAAATATAAGATCAGAGCAAAATAGTGTCACTCTCGAAACAACTTCACGAAAATCGCTTCACTTCTCGGAACACACAGCCATGGTAATACCTATTATAGTTCAAAAAGGAAGCCATATTTTAGATATGTCACTGTTGGAACACCCTTTAGTTTTTAGTAATTGTGACAGGGCCCAAGGCAACACATCTTCTGTAAAAATTTCAAGGGTCTACCTATCACAGTTCAAAAAAAAAACATATACTACAAATCAGATCACTGTGGAAACACCCTTTAATTTTTATTATTAATGATAGTGACCAAGGTAATACACTTTCTAGTAATATATAAAATTTAATTCACTCACACATACGTAAAAAACATGTCTCCGTCGGAACACCCTTTAATTTTTTTTATTATTATATTTCAAGAGTCTACCTATTTTTGATGGTTCCAAAATTAGGCTATATACATGCAAGTCAAGTCAGTGTAGGAAAACCCTTTAATTTTATTTAGGTTTATTTTGTATACATGTTTATATAGCGAACATAGTCTTAATTATTGCCTGCCCCTTACGGTTCAAGAAATAATTTTATAATTTTTTTTATTTACAATAAATTTCTTTTAATTACAATAAATTTCTAGAGTATCTGAAAACTTTAATGTAGCTCGGAAGGTTTTTTTATTTCACTTCAGTTTCTTACTATACATACTTAGTTTTTAAAACTAATTAATAAGTAAGATAAAAGTTAGTTTTACAAACAATAGCAAAAGGTTATTAGGGTTATTTGTTAATCATTTAAAACAATAAATTTAACAATATTCATTTCGAACACGCAAATTATGAACAAAGAAATAGGAAACACAATATATAAAAAGCTCTTAAATCCAGAAGTTATGACAAACACCCAACGACAACTACCGACAACAATTCCCGTAAGGTGTTGCCATTTATAAATGGAACAGACAACAGCTACAACAACAATATTGTTAAAATTTTGTCGTTTTAAAACAGCAACGGAATTATTGTTGCAGTTGTGTTTTTTATGACTTTAATTTGTATATGATTCATGGCTGCCAGTTAATGGAGATTTTTTTGTAGTTGCAAGAAAATTTTGTAATACTTTTATTACCAAAAAAAAAACTTTACAAACTTAAATGAACTTAAAACTGCAACCAGTTACAATTTCTGTAACAATTTCGTAAGTAGAACAGAACAGTTAATTTTACAAATGATGAAATAAAATTTCATAATTTGCCTATTCATTTTTTTGCTTTAATGATTTTAAAACGCAAACAGCAATGACAACATTTTTCATTTATACATTTCTCACGACTCAAAGTAACTTTCAGTTTAAATCAAAAATTTAAATGAACAAAAGTTTTGGTGTCATAAAAAATAAAAAGTATGGGAAGAAATCCCCCACTGTATATATCTACTTACTACTATTAGACTACCCTTTTATGCAAATGTGTTGATTTTATCGCACCCCGCGCATTTTCTGTTATTTTGCAGTTAAACAACACGATGCGCAGGCCCCTCGCATATAAGTGATAAAAATCGCCTTTAAAAGCTATAAAAAAGATGTGTGGCTTTATTTATCAATAACTCTTAAACTGAGAGGTTACCGTGCTTTAGTTGCGTAACCTTTTTTTTGTTTTTTCATATAAACTTTTAACACACGATAAGGCGATTTGCGTTTTGTAAATGATAGTGAATCATTTCGACAGTAAATAAACATGACATTTTATGGATGTATCGAATAAAACTTGAAAAAGTATTCGATTAATCGATTAGTTTTTATGTCGTTTTGAGCATAATTATATTTAAATTCATTTATTTTGGATCAAAAAGTGGCTCTGGTCTAAGATAATGTTAATAAAGCTGTAAGATATAAACTCTTTAAATTTTAGAATAATGGTGACAACAGAATTATATCTTATCCCGGTCGCGATAATTATGTTGTCAGCGAATTAATACGTACTACACTAATTTATTTAATACAGGTAAATTTTACTCTACCCGGGCTGCATGCAAAATGACCCTATGAAAAACATAAAAAATAGCCCAAAAATCTTTATACAAAATTGGGTAATATTTCATATGAAAAGTAACTCAAAAATTTTGGGTGTTTTTTCGGCGTTTTTGGAGAATAATTTATTTTTATATTTTTGGGTGATTTTTCATAATGAAAAATTTCCTAAATTTTTTAATGAAATATCACCCATTTTTGAGCGATTTTATATTATGAAGACATTTTACATTAAGACTGTAAAAATAATGGTTTGTCTTAAAAAAGAAATATTTTTAACAAAAAATAATCACTTATAAAAAGTAGTTATAAAATTTATCACTATTTAAACTGGAAAAATAAGTAATTTAGTTTCTGTATTTGCTTTTCCAAAAAAAAAAAATGCAAAATTTACAGAAAGTATATTGACATCATATTTAAAATTGTACCAGTGGCAGTCTTCAAAAAGCTTCTGATTAATTACGTAAATTGTAATGGCGAAGAATTAGAATCGCGCGATTTTTTTATATTTTATAAATAATTTTTTGCCTGCGGCGTCTAATTCTAAAATTTAACAATGAACGTTAATAAAATATTTAAACTCATATTAGCAAAATATTTTTACCTTTACTATTTTTTTTCATATTTATTTTAAGGAACGCATACAATAATTTATTTGCGTACAATAGCAAGGATATATTTAACTTGGAAGCAAAAAGCTTCCTAACAGACTGTGATCTCAGAGTACATACAGAAGTTGAAAGCTCAAAGTTTGCTCGATGAATTAAATCAACGGTTTAATTAATTTAAATCAACGGTTTAATTTAGTAACGGATGAAGCGACCGTGACTACGGTTACGCAAAGTTCCTTTGGCAGCATCACCACGAGCAGCAGGTGTCGCTGCTTTCTTGGATTTTGATCAAAAATTAAATACAGAAGTTGCAAGCTCAAAGCTTGCTCGATGAATTAAACCAATATCAATGCCGTTACTAAAACTATTGACATTTTTATAATTTTTTATTTAATAGGAAAACTATAAATAAATTTTGGCGATAATTCATTTATATTTGGGTATTTTTTCACAATTTTTGAGCCAAATTTCCATTTTTCTTTTTGGGCAATCTTTCATTTCTTTAGGGTGATTATTAACTCGGCAATTTTACATTTTTGTTTTTGGGCGATTTTTCATAGGGCCATTTTGCATGCAGCCAAATCCCGTCTTCGTTTTTTTATTATTTTTCAAGTTGCCATATTTTCTTAATTTTAAAGTCATTAACCCCCGTTTACATTAGTCATAAACATGTCTTAACAAAATTCAAACTTCATATAAAAAACCATTATTAAATTAATATGTTGATGGCTAATGGAGACGGGGTTTACTTTTACTGTGAAGTTGTCAGAAGTTAAAATTTATGAAATATATTTTACAGGTATTTTATTTACTTAGTTTATTTACTTCAACTAAAGTTACCTTTTACTATTGGTAACTTTATAGATTAGTTCTGAAAACCGCCCTGAGAAAACTAGTAACACAGTGAAAATTATATTTTTTAGTTTATTTACATAATAAATTTTATTTTTTATTTTATTTTATTTACAATATAAAAAAATTCATTATTTTGTATCAGCAAAATTTTTTGTATAAATGTTTTCATCCCCTTTATAGCACCCCGTCTCACTAGCCATCAATTTGAACAACGCCGGCAGAGCAACGGATTAATTTGTGGATGTTGTTATATCATTTTTTGTTTGAACATAATTATCTTATTGCACAGCAGATGGTAGTAGTATGGTTAAGCAACAGATGGCGCTGTTTGGAAATAAAACTGTCAAACTAAAATATAACAAGAAAAACAGCTTTTATAACAAATTTTTTAACAACCATGTTAAGACGTGGAAAAAGCATTAACATGGACAGTCTACACTTAATACTAACATGATGTTAGTTGCAATGTTTATCATTTTACGTATAATGTAGACGGGGGTTAAAAATTCTTTCATTTAAATTTAAAATCAGTTTGTTGCACTGTGTTATAACAAATCCAGTTTACATTCTCCACAATTAACAATACGTTAACGCCGTGAGTTTTTTCTTTAATTATTTCTGCTTTAAATTATTTTTAAACAAAAACAGTTTTTGTTGTTAAAACAAAATAAACCTTTCAAATTAAATCCCGTTCAGTAATCCATTAAATTTAATTTTTTATATAGATTTTGTTCTTATTACTCGTGCATTTAATGCGGATATATTTAGTTTGTTAACATATGGGTAAAAAGAGCTACATATGTAAATGACACTAGATACTAGTAGGTGTGTAACATTTTGTCTGAATTAAAAAAACTCAAGTTTTAAAAACTAAAAAAATCTGAAGATAAGAAGTCGTTTTGCTCCAAGTTAAGACCAAGAAATAAATCTCACAAAATAAAATATTTAAAAACAATATTTGACATGCGAAAAAGGTAGGGTTTTACTTCCTGAAATGTAATAGCTATCCACTTGAACTGTTTACTGAAGGAGTAACAATATGGCTGATAAAAGAAAAAATACGAGGGCGCGACGTTTTGGATAAAATTTATTATTTTCTTTTCGCCAAAAAAGTGTTTTATTTCTCGACATAGCCTCCTCTAAGCTCGATGTATTTAGTCCAGTTTCTTTCTAGTTTTTTTATTCTCTTCAAATAGTAAGATTTAGGCAGTATTTGCTGCAATGATGATATCTTTGTTTAATACTATTCTCTTACCATTCGTTCATTCCTTCAAATTTGGATGCTGGAAATAATCGAAAGGTGCTAAATTTGGGGCTTATTCTAGATGGGGTAGCAGTTCGTTGCCCAATTCAAAGATTTTCACCATGGTGACTACACACATGTACACTCGTGCATTGTCTTTATTGCGATACTTATCGCGCGGATAGCTTTTACATATCCATATTTTCATGCAAAATTGTATATTCCTGCTCGCTTAAGATGCGTAAAGCATTGCTACTACATGCAACAAGACAGCGACAGCATAGACAAGAAATTCCCATAAAATCTTGTTAGTCTCTGATGGACCTCCATTTTGTTTTGGTCAATGGAGTAATTCGGAAGAGGTATATGTATAATAATACCTCGAAAGAGGTTGACGAGTTAATATAAATAGACACTCCTGAGGCCATATCCCGTTTTGTTTCTGTAAGGAGCATATGGTCCCTGAGGTTGTGTTAATCAGTTGGTTTAAGATGAGAGGGTAATGCGGCCGCTGCATCCAATCCTGGAACTTAAACGCCCTCTTACACAATTATATACCGAGTCTCTTGATACATGATCTGATGCCCTCTTCCAGCCACCCTTTACATGGCGAACAAATGGCAGTATATGGCACTTTGAAGGCGCCAATTGCTCGCCTTCACATTCTAAGTATCGTGGACACTCAGAAATTGTTAAGATGCTCTTTCCACGTGGTGACCCTTTGATAGTCGTTTCTGGGAACCGCTGATTACTGTGTCATTTTTTAAGTCATGGCAAAATAACCATATACGGACACCACTACGTCATAAAAGACCTTGAATTTTGAACGGTTTGCTACCTATGGACCTGAACAGGGGAAAAAAGGTAAAAAAATTGAATTTTTTAAAGTTTTTTTTAGATTTTGACCTTGAAAATGAAGTTTTTTTTGATTTTATATGTTAACAATTTTTGTTCTTTATGACAAGAGCTACAACTTTGCCTCAGAGAGTATATCAAAATTCCAAACGGTTTGCAAAATATGAACTTGAGTAAATGATCATCATCAATGACATCGAGGCCCCACATCTTTGAGGGCCCATAAAAAAAAAAACCTGGAAGACTTTGGGAAAAACTGGGAGACAGGGGTCTTTTTTTTTGGTCTTTTATGACGTAGTAGTGTCCGTATATGGTTATTTTTTTTCCGTGTTGCACTGTGTTATCATCGGCTATATTAGAAGCTGATTCGTTAATCTTCTAAGCTTTCGACTATCCGTAAAAGAGACTGAGACGGTGATGCATATTGCGAGAGAATGTCTAGCTCTAGCTCTAACTAGTATAAGACTTAGAACCAAAGTGACATACATATGCTATAAGGGGCCTACGACTTAGAAAAATGTTAGCAATTAAAAAAGACTCTGAAGTGAGGAAGAAGGTCGACAGTTAGCACTTGATAGTTTAAAATCAATACAGTCTAGAGATAAGGTTAGTACAGAACGGAACTCATGCTATAATAAATAGAATAATAAAACCAACTTAAGCCTGACTTTAAAAATTAATTTGTATCAGACATAGTGAGATTCAATTACATTTCAATTACAATTAAAATTACAGGTAATGTGATTTCCCAATTACACATTACACAAATTGTAATTTAAATGAGCGACTAAAATCAATCAAGTTTTAGTACTTGTAATTGCGAATTTTCAATTACACATTACATGTAATTGTAATTAGAAATTTTTAATTACAAATTACAAGCAATTGTAATTGGACAATAATCATTACTTTCAATTGAACAAAATATAGGCAATAATAATTGATTTTAATTACTTTTATATGTAATTTTTAATTGAAAATTTCCAATTACAATTGTAATTTTAATTTTAATTTTTCAATTACAAATTAAATAAAAATAAACTGCCTGAAACAAAATTTCATCTACAAATAGTTAAATGTAATTGTAATTTGAAAACTTCCAATTACAATTACATATAATTGCGTAATTGCACGTGTAATGAATTACAAGCTGTAATTGATAATAATCATTACTTTTAATTAAACAAACTTCTATATTATTTCTTTAATTTTCCACTACAGTAATTATAATTGATTTTTTCAATTACTAATTACTGAAAACTTTCAATTACAATTGTAAAATTTCCAATTCCAATTACAATTGTAATTGTAATTATTCAATTACAAATTACATGTAATTGTAAAAAAATCTTAATTAGAATTACAAATAGTTGAATGTACAATTACATATAATTGCGTAATTGTTTGTGTAATTAATTACAAATTGTAATTGAGATCCCCCCAGTCTGATTTGTATAATAAATTATTTTCGAAATAATCATTTTAGTTAAAAACATAACTCTGCGTACATTTTAACCTACGTGCCGTGGTTTTTGCCTTGCAGGCAAATTTATTGTCTATCCCACATATTACAAAGAAACGTTTTTGGCATGGAGAAGATTATACATACTCTGCTTCATGGGAATAATATTACACTGTTTTGCTCCCGCAAATACGCCTATGAAAATTAAAGATTTACGAAATTTTCATAAGATATCTATTAGTTTTTATGGGATGAGCGATATAATAGGCGCGGTTAAAATAAAAAATATGCTCAGACCTTTATTAATATGCTCTGCTTATTGCAGACTATACAGAACATGAATTATATCTAATTTTCGATAGTTGTGCTGACCAAATCTGCAACAAAGCCGTAATATTCAACTCACCTTAAGAGTTACTTACCTAAGTTACTTAAGTTTCTTACTTAAGCTACTTAAGTAATTTAATTTTCAAATTCGATGAAATAAGAGAAATTTCAACAAATTTCATAAAAAACAAAATTCCAAAAACTTGAAATTATACCAAAAAATTATCACCTAATTTGTAATTAATATTCTTTCAACTTAGAGGGAATATAACGAACTTAAGCCTTACCTCAAAAACTCATTTGTATGCTAATTAATATATGTAATTTGCTTATTAATCTTTAAATATTCAATACAAAAAATTATGTTTCGATATTTTGCCGAAAAATCTAAAATTCTCCAAATACCAAAGTTTTAGTAAGCCATAGAGGTTTACCAAGAAACTACAATAGTTTATTATAAAAATAGTTAAAAATTTACCTAAAAGAAGAAATTTTATTTTTACCAATAAAATAAGTTTTTTACTGAATGCTCGAATTAAAATGCCTGATTCATAATCATCTTTTAAAACAAATTTATGTTTATTTATTAACATCTAATAAAATAAACTTTAATTTTAATAATGAATAAAGTTGTTTTATTTCGAAAAATTATTTCTGCTTGATTGCCTCTCAAATTAGATCTGAATGCTATTCTAGATAGCAGAATTTAAAAAAATTAATAAAAATTAAGTTTTTTATAATCACTTACAAGTTAGTTAATTCTTAAGAGGTGAAGTGAATTTTAAGAAGTGCTATAGCAGTCGCAGACAATAAAAAACCAGACAATATTTACTTCCGCTCTATATTTTTCACAGCTGTGCTGGTAATTATTTCAGAAAAAAGTTGAAAGAAGGCTTTTATTTTTTTTTAATTTGTTTTATTTATGTTTTATTATTTAATAATATTAATTAAATAAGATCTGTTAATAAAAGTAAAAACATGAAGTACCAAAAAAATATAAAGGTTGTTTTTAGAGAGGTATAGAACTTTAAGTTGCAATAAAACAACGCTGGATTATTCGATTGACATGAATTTTAATTATCCGAAAGATAATCTTGTGGCATTACATTTTAAATATGATTTCTGGCTTATGACCGCCACGGCTGGCGCGGATGTAGTCCAATCTGGACGTCCAATTTTCGATGACTTTTCCCAAAATTTGTTATCTTCCAAATAGTCAATTGTTTGTGGCTTATCCGCATAGACCACCGACTTTACATAGCCCCACAGAAAGTAGTCTAGCGGTGTTAAATCACAAGATCTGGGAAGCCAATTCACAGGTCCAAAACGTGAAATTAGGCGGTCACCAAACGTGTCTTTCAATAAATCTATTGTGGCACGAGGTGTGTGACATGTTGCGGCGTCTTGTTGAAACCACATCTCCTGGACATCATAGTTATTCAATTCAGGAATGAAAAAGTTAGTAATCATGGCTCTATACCGATCACGATTGACTGTAACGTTCTGGCCACCATCGTTTTTGAAAAAGTACGGACCAATGATTCCACCAGCCCATAAAGGATGTAACGGTGATTCTACATACACTTGAGGATTACCTTCACTCTAAATGCGGCAGTTTTGTTTGTTGACGTAGCCATTCAACCAGAAGTGCGCTTCATCGCTAAACAAAATTCGATTATGAAAATCGGGAACAACGGTAATCTCGTTTTGCACTATTTGCAAGCGTTGTTCAGGCGTGAGTCTATTCATGATGAATTGCCAAACCAAACTGAGAATAAATCACTTGACAGCTGTTAAATCAGTCGCCATCTTGAAAAGTAATGCCAACTTAAACTATACCTCTATAAAAAACACCCTTTACAAAAAACTAGTTTTGAGGCAAGGTGTTCTAACAAAAATAACACTGTGCTAGTCGCAAATTTTAACAATCTGGGCACCCTACTGGTAATGCTAATTCTAGTACGCTGAATTCAATGGAATTAGCCGTTTTTTAATAGTTAGCGCTCGTATTCGCGATATTCGCGATTTAAAATTTGTACGCTAAAATACTATAAAAACGATACTGTTTTGACCATTTTTTAAATTTAGAAATTTAGAAAAAGTCGCGCTGGAGGTTTTCCGAAGTTATCACTTGTGTTAGTAATATTCGCTAACTTTGATTTTAATCAATCTACTTTGATAAAATTTAAATATGGAAGATGACAAGAGTAGCATATCAGTTAAGTGTCAAATTCAGGGTTACACCAAGAAATTGTGTTTTATGTGTCTATGGGATACACGATATAGTGGCGTCAGTGTAACAAACATGACTGGCCTCAACGTGAAATAGTTAAATTGCGAAAAAAATAACATTGTTGAAAAACCAATTGTATCAAATTATAAAGTTTTGTTACCGCCGCACAGTGGCTGAAAATCGTTTTTCGTTGGCCAAAAGTAAATTTTTTTTTGTCACCGATTTTTAAAATTTTTACGTCATTTTGTAGTTAATATATCCAAATTAAGGTAGCCAAAAAATTATGTGCTGCTGTCAAACTCAACTTTTTTTTTAATTTCAGAAAAAGGTGTTTTTCTTTGGTTTTTTATCAAAATTAAATGGTTACTACTCGCAAGCTATCATCGATAATGGTCTGCGGTTTTTTTTATAATGTTGGTAGGATTATTGTCTTTAGTTGTTGTAAGTAGACACAGCTCTAACGTTTAATATTAGGGGCGTTATGAAATATTTATGAAACTACTATATTTTCCTCAAATTTAAATTTTAGTGGAATAGAACTTCTAGGGAACAAAAGGGAACAAGAAACGTATACAACCACGAGAAAGGTGAAAGTGTCCTCTTTAAGGCTATATATACTTTTGTAGCCGCCACGAGCCGCCTGTAGAACACTTTTTTCATTTTAATGAAATTACTCGAAAAAAATTCATATACAATGGTGTATTAAATTTTCACTTTTTTGCCTAAAAGTTTATTTTTTTAGTTTAGGCTACGTATAACTAAAAAAATAAATATAATACCTTCGAAAGGGTTTAATGGCTTTGTTTTGATCAGCAAAAAATAAGTAATAAAATTATCACAATGGGCACTACAGGAAGCATATGATCTCTTTCTAAATTTACCTGTTATCAAATGTTAGAGTCAACCAAAGTCATAAACAATTTTATAACAATAATTGCGACATTAAACCACTAAAGTTAAAAAACAACCCCAAATTAAAGATCAGTGTGTGAAGAACATGTATCTAAAAATTTATAAAAGTACGGATTCGTTAAAGGATTACTCAGTAATAACTTAATCCTTTAAGTGTACGGATAAAACATAACAAACGCAAATAAAAATATTCAAAAGAAAATGGAGAGCTTCAGTTATAAAGAACTGGCCGAAGTGTATTTTAGAAACAAAAATCAGGAAGATGTTCTTAGTTACGTTAAAATAAAATTAAACTTAAATTCGTGTAGCACCGAAATGCAAGAGCAATTATATAATTTCGTCAAAGCACTAAAAAACGCTACAAAGAAGTTATGTACAGTAAACAAAAATTTTATATAAAAAGTGAAAAGTGGTTAGAAGGTCAACTTACTGTCGCTGCAGAAACAGCAAAGCAAGATAAGGCTGGAAGACCACGCAAATCATTAGTGGACAATTGCAGCGATAGATCTAAGAGGCGGAAGCTTAAAGATATTAACGATGCCTTTGGTTCTACAAATATAAAAGAATCTTTCCTACATCAATTACGATCACAGAACCAATTTACAAAAGTGGATATCATTGAAAAAGTTGTTAAAGCTAGTCCACCGAGAACAAAACGGATTCTTAAAAGTATACCAACTCCGAATGATGCAATACAGTACACAAATGAGGAGGCATTAGCATTATTTCTGGATTTGAAATTAACAAAACAGCAATATATTAAACTCAGACAGCGTGCGATTGAAAAAGGCTCAAATATATATCCAGCATATCATCACATAACCGCTGCTAAAATGGACTGTTTGTCATCAAAGGACGCTATTACAATCACACCAATTTCGGCAGAGGTACAACTACAATCTCTACTTGATCACACAGCCGCACGCTTGCTGCAATCAATAACAGGAAATGAGTTGAAGAAATACGGAAACACAAAGTTAATTCTTTTTTGTAAATGGGGATGTGATGGTTCTTCGGGACAAAAACAATATAAACAAGCTGTATGTGAAAATATTTCTGACTCAGATATGTTCATGGTATCATTTGTACCATTGCGATTGAAAAAGATTTTGGAAGATTCAGAGCCTTCGACTAGTACAACGCAAACAATGGATATTTGGAAAAATGAGACACCATCTTCTACGAAATACTGCAGGCCAATCAAATTTCAGTTCAAAAAAGAAACATATGATGTTATTAATAAAGAAATTAGTGATATCAAGGCGCAAATTACAGCACTACAGCCATTACAATTACAGTTAGATGGGCAGCAAATTGAAGTAAGCTAACAGTTAGTCCTGACAATGATAGATGGAAAAGTGGGTCAGGCTTTGACTAACACGAAGGCTGCATCCAGCTGCATTATATGCCAAGCAACATCAACCCAATTAAACCAAGTCCCAGCAAAATCATTAGATAATACCGATGCATAATAATACACGCAAGAAGATTCTTTTCAGATCCAGAAACAGCATCTGAAATAACAGGAGTGGATTTCAGCCTTATTTTCAGATTTAAAATAATACTAGAAGTACTTGCGTGCAATGAAGAAATTGACTGTAGAAAATTTGGAGATTATGCTAAGGAAACTGCAAAAATATATACAACTACCCATGGAGAAATATGTCTGCAACAGAGGTGAAGGCAGCGCAGAAGATCCGAGTACATTTTTCATTCGTCATGAAAGCTTAAAAATTAATTTTTTATGCAATCTAGGCTTAGGTAATACAATTTGTTAATTATTGACACTATTTTTCATATAATATGCTATATAAACGCCCACAAAAAGGGGGCGGGGTCCAAAAATAAATTTTTATGATTTTCTGGCTCCAGGGTAAAGACCTTGAACCTTCTTTGACATAAAAATGTTTCATTTGCTTAACAAATTTACAAAAAAACTTGTAAAAATGTGTAGTTTTTCAGGGGTTGGTTTAGTTCTTCTTAGGGGAATATTTTTCCCCCTGGTCCGATTTGGCCCATTTACGAACTTAGCCTGCCCTATCCTTCAAGATATATATGTACCAAATTTCAAGGGTCTAGCTCTTTTCGTTTAGACTGAATCGTGTTCATACAGACAGGCGAATGGACGGACGGCCGGATGGACAGACGGACGTATGGACAGACGGACATAGCTAAATCGTCTTAGATTTCATCACTGATCAAGAATATATATACTTTTTTGGATCTTAGAGGGATATTTTACTATGTTACACACAGAATAAACCCATATTTCACTCTGAAAGTTAAAAAAATTAAAATGTTCAAATTTGACCTCGAATTCCTTAAAAAGTCCTCAATCAATTTTAATGTAATTAAAACTGAATCAAGCTGAGCTAAATATCTATCCATTAAAAAAAAATTATTTCAATATTTTGATCGGTTCAAAAGTTACAGAATTTTGGCCAACGAAAAACGATTTTCAGCCACTGTGCGCCGCTACATATAAAACTAGGCATTGTGAAAAACTTTATTAAAGTACCTAATCCGGATGGAAATTCGTTTAACGAATTATGTCGTATTTTTCCAAGATTAAGTAGTATGAAAATAAAAGAAGGTTTGTATTAATTTACATATCTTCTACTAATATGTTGAAAAATTTAATTTATATTTCGTTTTTTACAGGAATACTTAAGGGCCGGATATCCGTCGCTTGATGAAGGATAATGTATTTGATGATGCCCTCAGTATGCATGAGCTTGAGGCATGGAACTCTGTGAAAGCGATTATTGACAAGGTTTTAGGAATTAATCAGTCTGACAACTGGCGCATTCATATCGAAAAAATGCCTACCGCTTTTCATCGTATTAATGTTAAAATGTCTTTAAAGATTCATTTTTTGCATATTCATATCAACAAGTTTGCTAAACAATCACAAACTGAGTCTGACGAGCAGGGAGACCGATTCCATCAAATGATGGCCAGACTTGAACACTGGTACAGTGATAAAAAATTGGATTCGCTGTTAGGTGACATTTGCTGGAACTTACAAGAAGAACTGCTTGAAACAGAAGAATCATAAAGAAATTATTAAACGATGTGACATAAAGCACATTTGATAAATTAATAGCAAAATAAAAAAACAATAAAAATTAATTATTTTGCTCAAACAAAAATTTGAGCAAAATTTTAAATCTCGAATATCGCAAATACGAGCGCTAACTTTTAAAAACGGCTAATGCCATTGAATTCGAATTAGCTTTACCAGTAGGGTGCCCAGCTTGTTACAAAAAAGTGTCAAATTCGAGCACAGTGTAATTAACTTAGATGTAGATTGTACTTCCTTTTTCAATTTCTACTAATACTTTTTATAAAAAACAAAAATAAATAACAAAAAAAAATCACTAGATTTATTTTAAATTTCAATTTTGTTTAATGATTTACCAGGGTAAGGTTTCTGGGATCGTTTCTAGGATATTTCTAAGCACAAAAGAAACAAACAAAAAAAGAAACAATTTCGAACGAGTAGCCACCAACCGGATACAATCAACAACAACGGTTTATTTCTCGAATAATGTGTTTTTAAACCATTGTGTGACAATAAATAGAAGTCTGATTTGACGTATTATTGCAACTTGCACAAAATGAATTGCCATAATTTTTGTCTGAACGCCTACACTACGGAAATAAATATCAGCTTTTTTTACAACTAATACGTGTTCTTATTTGTCATCCCAGCATTGGCAGGTATAAGCGCAGGCGAAAACTTATTAAGTTGTCTAAATTCACAAAAAAAATCTCAAAACTTTATGAACAATAATTTAAAAATAAAAACTATACCGTTCGCTGTTCAAGCTACCATTGCCTTCATTGTCCATTAATCGGACCAACTAGTGATTCCTGCTGGTTGCGACGGTACCTGTAGAATATCTGGTAATTTCGCCTCACTCTAATTAGAAAAATGTTGCTTATTATCATGCCTAATGAGCCCAAAATAAGATTTATCACCAAATAGAATTTTGCAATAAAAAACTTCCGATACCGAAATAAATTTGCGCTGTTCTGGCGTTAGTCTATTTATAATAAAGTAGCATTAATAATAGAGCTATCATAGACCTTATGACTGTTAAATAGTTATATGCACTTATATACATATGTCCATATATGTATATGCATGTAGTATATAATTCCTCACGTTATTGAATAACCCTAATAAATATAATTATAAAATAAAAACACTAACAATATTCTGTTGCTAATTGCTTTCTTTTATAAAATATAAAAATTTACATATATTGTTGCCAATTAACATGATCGGGCATGCAGAATTCTATTTTAACAATTTATTTTAATTCCTTTTCTATTGTTACTAAGAGTAAAATATATACATTCATATTTATAAATTAGACCACCCATATACATATGCAAATGTGTTATTTTTTTCGCTCCCCACGCATTTTCTGTTATATTGGGGATAAAAAATACGATGTAAATAAAAATTTTGATTCTAAAGCATAAACCGTCCAGGCCCCTGGCATTTAAGTGGTAAAAATGGCCTTAAAAGGCTGTAAAAATGATATGTGGCTTTATTTATCAATAACTCTTAAACTGAGAGGTTTTCGTGATTTAGTTATATAAACTTTTTATTCGCATATATATATACATAGATACATACATACATACATACATACATACATACATACATACATACATACATACATACATACATACATACATACATACATACATACATACATACATACATACATACATACATACATACATACATACATACATACATACATATATACATACATACATACATACATACATACATACATACACACATACATACATACATACATACATACATACATACATACACACATACATACATACATACATACATACATACATACATACATACATACATACATACATACATACATACATACATACATACATACATACATACATACATACATACATACATACATACATACATACATACATACATACATACATACATACATACATATATACATACATACATACATACATACTTTCATTTCATTTTTTTTTTTGGATTTATTTCATTTGGGATATATTTCACGGTACTTACATACATATTGTTGCTCACTTACTCAATCCTATTGCGTAAGTAAGATGAAGAAATAACTAACATGATCGATCATGTTTGTGCGATCATCTTTACTAATAAATGAAAAATACACAATACAAATTATTTGTAAATAGCAGCGTCTCAGTTTTTATTTATTCGTTGAAAACGAAGTATAAAAAGTGATAAAAGTGATAAACTGCTCAAAAGTCCTTAAAATAAAGGACTAAAAAATTTGTAAAATAGACTTTGTTCAAAAGTCCTTAAAATAACGGGCTCTTAAAAAAATAATAAAATAACCAAATAAAATAAGCATTTTATAAAAGTCCTTAAGAATCTTAAAAATATCAAATAATCATTAAATATAAATTTAATGAAAAAAAAACTAAATAAAGTTATTTTAATGTAAAATTGGCAATATAACTTTTAATCTCTTCTGGAAAATACAACCTTAAAAAAGCATGCCTTATAGATCATTTACTTTGTAAAGCTGCTATTGGGGAAACATGTAACAATATAATGTTTAATCAAAAGACTCAAGACACAAACATGATTTTTTTTTTTTTTTGTAAATTGATATTTTATTTGGATTTTTACTTTTTATTCACATTATTTTTTGGCCTTTAATAAAGACACAAAGATGAAATAAAATGTATTGAATTAATTATAAATTACATAGCATTTTGGTGTATAATTTTTTGATTCTTTAATTATAATTATTTCGCATTATAGTTAGCAAAATAATTATAATTAAAGAATGCATATTTATAAACAGAAAAAAAAATTCATTCAAGTTTTTATTACTCTAAGATTTTTTGTCATTCACTGAGGTACATATACATACATAAGTATTTATTTATAAGTATATATTTATATTTCAAACTGCCGATGTGAATACATATATAAATATTATGTAATTATTTCAACAATTCATACTCATGAACATATTTTAGTTTTTATTTCAATGCCAATGTAGTTTTAAATATGACTCCCTGAAACAAAATCTGTTACAGAAAAGTGCAACCACATTCAATTGTATCTTGTTAAATAGTGGGAAAGAGAAAAAGAGCAAAAAATGATTTTTGACACGCCAGCTACATTCATAATTGTAAGAATATTTTATTCTTTACAATTTTCATTTCGAAAATATGGCACTAATTATATAAAGCCTTAAGCATTTGCCATGAGAATATAAATATAGAAATGTAGCTGTGTGTTATCAAATAAACATACACAATCATCTAAACGCTCATACATACAAATATGTACATATCTATGCGAATACTTGTTGAAAATATCCAAATTGTATGACTTAACGAAGAATGAATCTAATAATGTTTGCCGTCGAAATTGTTATAAAGTGTAACATGAATATAAAAATTTTAACAGCTTAACCAAGTGAGTGCCAAAATGCTTTGAAATGCCAACACGTAGTTCAATAGCATAACAACTGGACACTTTTTTGTAAATATTTTTTCATTCATACTCAAATGAAATTAAAAGACAATTGCATTCTTTGAGAGGGCGTGAAAGCGGTTAGGTTTAAAGCAAAGAATTCAGATTATAAACTTGGCCAGAAAAATTACAGGTTCAATCAAATTTATAATAAAATTGTTTGTTAATTATCATCATTAATTAACCAGTTAGTTGAAATGACTTAATAAAAGTCATACATCACAAAAAACTTCACGTACGGGTCGGGCGCATTACAAATAAATCTGTAAACTACAATTTTAATTTTAAAGGGCAAATTTCGGATATTCAGCCATATTTGGTTTTCCAATTCCACAAATTGCAGGTCAGCAATATGGGAATTGTACTAAAAACTACAATCTCCATGTTTTAAAACTTCCATTCGTTAAAATTTCGTTAAAGTCTTTTTTACGCGATTTCTCAAATGGGTCTGAATGTGGTTTGAAACGTTACAAGGAATATAACGAAAAAGGAAATCTGTTGACGAATACAGAAAACATATGGAAAGAGAATTTTTGTTTTGTTGCTGGTATCAGATGTAAGCGGCGAAGTTGATAAACCTGATTCAATAATTGACGATGGTGGTGTATGTACACCATCCAACTAAGATTAGGTCATGATGATAATCTCCCGCTCGGAGGTTTTCAATGACGTAGGCGTTTAGTTGACTAAGCACATGTATCAACTTATAAGCAACTTATAAGCTGGAAAAACACATGCCTGATGATTGGAGCCTCAGCGTATTATGTCCCGTTCACAATAAGGGTGTGAAAACCGTATGCGCGAATTATAGAGAAATTAGACTCCTTCTATTTCATACACGGTTTTATCGGGCGTATTGTGTGAAAGGCTAAAGTCTCAAGTCCCCCACTTGTAAAGTTAAGGTGGTTGGTAGCTGTGCCGAGAACCTAAATGGCTATTTAGAAGTTAAAGAGGACTAGTCGTTAGCAGCTCCCCTAATCCACGGTGGAACAGCATAAGCCAGGGATGCTTGGTCAAGAGGGTGCTTGGCTTTTAGTATGCAAACTCTGGATAGCGGTCGACCTCCAGTTTCAATGTAGACTTACCCAAGCATAAGGAGCTCTGTGTGATTGGACATCGTTTCCTCCAATAAAAGCCTAGAAAAGAATTCAGAAGGGATGGACAGGAACGCCTCTCAAGGGGTGAACAGGTTAATCTCTAAAGGTACTCCTATGGCGTTGAACCAGAATCTTTCGATAGGGATGGACATCGAAGCCTCGTAAGAGGGGGAGAGGTTAATCCCTTTAGGAACTCCAGTTGCCACTGGCCAAGGGAGGATATCGAAAGAGAATGAGAAAGAAACCACGCAAGAGGTGGACTGCTAGCAATTACTAGAGACTGCGTAATAAGAAAGAAGGCCGACAGTTACCAGTCTACAGTCTGAAATCACTAAAGTCAAGATTAAAGGCTGGTTGTAGCACGTGACTCAATGTAAGTAGGTTGCCTTAAATTGCATTTCGGTTAGCTGTAATCATAGAGGATGGAAGGGGTCGAAAAGGGACCCATTATGGAAGTGGTTTGTTTCGATATTCCCCCTACATTAATAAAAAAAAAAATTTCAAGTCAATAAATTAATTGTTCCATATAAAAGTGGCTTTAGATATTCACCATATAGCAAATCCTGGAGAAGACTCAAGAAAAACAAAACGACACCTATCACCTTTTTGTCGATAACAAAGCCGCATTCGATAGAAAGATACGTGTGAAGGTACTTGTATTTGAGGCTATGTCTGAGTTTGGTGTCCCTGCGAAACTGATAAGACTATACAGGATAGCGTTAAGTGGAATAGAATCATAAGTTAAAATAGATAAGAACATCTCTGAACTATCCATCACTAAACGTAGATTAAAACAGGGCGATATTTTATCGTGTCATCTTGCTGATGACATCGATATTATGGGACGCATATTGCGAGAGGTAACTGCTTCATTTACAAGTATCGACAAGGACTTTAAGAAAATTGGTCGGATAGTTAATGAAGGAAAAACTTAATTGATAGTTTCCACGTACAAGCAGTCTCCTAGAATTAGACAGCAAGTGAACGTTTATAATTGCAACTTTGAGGTAGTAGAAGATTTAACTGCCTATTTCGCAGTGTCATACGAATTCGTTCTTTAGCACAATTACATTTAAAATACATTTTTATAAGTCTTGTATTTGTTTTAAATGTAATTGTGCGAAAGTTATTTACCTCGGTACTGTCATAATCAAAACTAATAACATCAGTTCAGAGATAAAACAAGGAAAAATACTCGTTAACACAAGTAACTTTGGCCTAAGCATCCAGTTAAGAAATAATGCCTTCTCTCCGCAGATAAAACTTACACTCTACAAGACCTTATATGGTAGTTTTTTTGTTGAATTTTGTTGAATTTCAATAGTTTGGTAAAAATTTATTATAAATAAAAAATAAAAATTTATTATAAATAAATTTTTTCGTGAGATTCAGATTTTTGATAAACTTTCGATATTTTAGTTAATTTTAATTTTTCTGTGAAATTTTATTTAATTAATTTAAAAAATTTTATTTTTGTAAAACTACAATTCTGTACTGAAAATTATATTTTTGTCATATTTCGGTCAATTGTAATTTTTTGGAAATTCCCAGTTTTTAATTAATTTTTAACTTCTGGTATCCAATTTTTAATAAAATTAAAATTTTGTAATAATTATTGTAGTTTTTGACCTTTTTTATATATATGATTCTATTTTTTTATAAGTACAAGGCTTTTTTATAAAAAAAAAATTAAAAAAGACAATGTGCTTATAAAAAATAGAATCATATGTGACCCGATCTACGAAAAATTAGCTGTTGTTTATGAGGGAAATGCGATGTTTTTTTCAATGCAAAGCACAAATCAGTTTCTAACCCAGTGATGTCAAATCCCCAAATCGACTTCCTTCTCTACATTTTTAGTACACTTTTAAGCAAGGACTTTCTAGTTTTCACCACGTGAAAGGGCGTATCAAATACTATCGAAACCAAACAAAAAGTGGAAAATTTTTTTTGGAGTCATAAGCCACCTTTTCATAGGCCGGGTCATATATATTAAAATTGTTAGGTGATATTGTTGTGAAAGCTTATTTTTTTTTTTTTTTTTGCAAAATTAATATTTTTAAGTCAATTTTTTTATCACACAATAGCTACAACTATGTATATTGTAAAAAATGTTTTTTTTTTTTGTATTTTTGTATTTTATTTTAGTCCTTGATAATGATATCCGATGGATATCAATATATTGGCAGGTAAGCATAATTCATAATAAAAACCAAATAACTGGCCTCAAGCTTGACTATTTTTTCCTTTAAATCGCTTAAGTTTTTAAAAGAGAATTTTTAATAAATATATTGATAACACAACAGTGAAAAAAATACAAGGAAGTGACAGTTTAGGTTCTATTTTACTATCAAAGGGTAGTAAAACCCCATACTCAGTTTAGCGAAATTGGTGACCAATTTTTTATTTATGAAAGATTCGGAAAATCATTAGGCCCTTCAAAAAAGGTATCATCAGTTTTTGTCTAATATCTCATTCAAACTAAGTGATATGTACCGCTTAACTTTGTTTGGCAATAATGTAGGGGAGGATTCGATTAATAAATTCTGTATACATTTTATGTCAACAAATAATTTATTCCTGCAGTTTTTAAGTTTCTTTTTGAAATTTTTGGTGAAATTTTACTTTCTGATTCAAATTGAAATCTTTGTTTAAATTTTAATTTTTAAGTGATACTTTAGTAACAGAGACCACCAGTGAAATTTAATTTTATTGAAAACTTTAAATTTTTGATTATTTTTGATTTGCTTCCTGAATTTATGCATTTGTACTTTATATGGGGTGCACTATTATAGAATTTACAAAGGAAATAACAAACTGATATTTAGCCTTTCCCCCTGTGGTTGAAATTACAGAATAAAAAATATGTAAAATTAAAATAAACAAACATTTTTATCTAACAAGGTTGGGTTTGATCCTAAATTATTATCAACTAAAAATAATTTTGAGCAAAACGTTTCATTGCTAACCTAAGGTTGGCTCAATGCTTAAAATTAATATGAATATGCCTTAGGTTGGCTGAAGCAACAATAAATATAAGATGGTAAAGGTTAAAGAAAAACTCATAAACAAAAGGGAAGTTTTAGGTGGTGGTCAGTGTCACCATTTGTGAAGACTTATAAATTTTCTTAAGTTTTTTGAGATGTCAAAAATATAAGAAGAGATCTTTTAACTACAAAGATTTACAAAAAGTAATATTTAGTAATTTTAGTCTGTAAAAGATGAATATATTCGTATTGAAAAGCTTAACAAAAGTGGTGTAAGTAATTGTACATATCTTAAAGATCCTAAGTACATTTATTTAGGCGCCCAAATAAGTATAGCACTTAGTTCTACTCATTAATTATCTAATGAAAAATTATTGTATCACTAAAAAACAGAAGACTTTTGAGAAAAAAAACTTCTTTCTTAACAACTAACGTAAAAATGGCTTATTTTGCCTAAAATATTTAAATTTCTCCGGTATGTAGTTTCCAAAATTTAACATTGTCTCTGAAAAACTTTAAGTTAAAAAAAAACATTAATTTTATTTTATTGCCCCATATATTTATATTTAGGTGAAGGGTATATAAGATCTTGAATAAGCTATCCAAGATCTTCATAACGTTCATTAACGCACATTAATAATAAACATTATGAAAAATAATGTTTATTATTTTGTATTAAGGATAAAGCAGCTTTTGAGTTAATTAGCCGATTAAAAAATAATTCATTTTAATTTAAGTACTTAACAAATTATTGTTCAAACATTACAAAGGAATAATAAAAATAACACTATCTTTAAAGTATACACAAGTCGATGGTATAAAAAACATTGACTACGAAGTTACTAACAGAAAACAATTTAAATTCTTTGACCACATTAACACCGCACAATGGGGGACTTTGCGAAAAATATGTAGACAAATCTGTACATTCTAAACAGGTATTCTGATGTTATTGAAACTATAAAAGATGTATACACGATCCTTAGTTTTAATTTTGGACTCTATAATCCTCATGTGTTAGGCGCCACGTTGCTTCTAAGTAGGACACATCGAGTACATATGTGAAAAATCTAAAGCAATGCAGTCTTATTTTTAGTTTTGAACTGATTTACAATAAGCTAGTTTAGCCTTATGAAAAACTGTTTCAACAAATATATATCTATATAGAAAAATAGCCGTCAATATCACGACTTATGTGGGGCACCCTTTAATTTTATTGTTTATATTTGTTGCTATAGAGGACAAAGTAATCTAATAGGTCAATTATGGATGGCAACCCAACCTGAGTTCTGCTGTCAGTTGCCGAAACTCTATTTCGTATGGCAACTGGCAACAAAAAGTAGTTTATTTCAGTTGCCAAATTGGCAACCATAAATTTGTGGTTGCTGTTGATTTTTTTTTCCACAAATTTTTAGTAGAGCCAAAAACTGTTTCCGTTAACTGAGACTAAAGTAGTTTTTTTAAAAACACAAAGAGGTTCATAACGGTTTTTTTTCTCGGAAGGGAGATTTTTACAGTGGGTAGACATGACCTCTGTGGTTTGGTTTTTTGCAAAAAGTGAAAATTTTAAAATTTTGAGTTGTTACGCTTTTGAGGGACAAGTGTGATATGTATTTCTTAAAATTGTAGATTTCAAAACAGTAATGGCGTTCTCTTTTCTGACAAAATTGTCGCATATATTTTACACTTAATAAATTTTCGTGTTCTTTTCTACAAAAAATATCAGAGTGTGAATAAACATCATATTCTTTTCTAAATATGTCGCACCAATACCAGGTAAATATGCTACATTTTTTACACTCAACTTTTATTCAGGGTGAGATATTGCACTTTTTTGTAAATATTTTTTTTTAATTGAAAGCAAGAATTTTAATTTGAATTAAAATTTTTATGTGAATAAATAATTTATTTTATACGTCACAAGGCGAATCTATTTTACTAGGTGGCAGCACGGCGAAGTTAATTATTTTCGCTTTACTTTTTTGTGCATGGCAGCTGTCAAAAATTCGTTTATTTTTTTTTTTTTTTTTAATTTGTAAAATTTGAGAAATAAAATTGTAATTATTTAAAAAAATGTTTCAATATTAAATAAAATACAACATACTACCAGAAAAGGTAAGGAAGAAATGTCTTTAGTTGTTGGATGTGATATTTTAGTTAATGCTTTTGGCGTCTGTCGTACATGTAACCAACAAAATACATGTGGGTGTTTTTTTGGTGTTGTATTTGTTGTCGCGGCGATGCCACCTTATATAATTTCGCCTAGATACGTCATATAGGCATAAATGTTAAATGTAAAATCAGTCTGCTTTTGTGTTTTATTTTTTAAATCATAAAAAAGGTCACATTTTTTAAGGGCTGGGTGATCCATAAAAAGTATTACGTATTAATAAGGCAAAATATTTTTTCAGAAAGGAAAACGCCATAAAATAACAAATATGCAACACTTTCAGCATTTAATATAACAAAAGGAAAACAATCTCTACGTTGCCTTTTGGAATTAATGATTTTATTTGTTTATTTTTTTTATCACTTTAAATTAATTTTTCCTTGCTTCTGTATTAAAAACTTTTTGATTGTTTACATTTATTTCCAGTTGCTAGAGTGTCAAAAGAGCATTATCGATAACTTTATGGAAACTGAAAAAAGTTGCCACATGTAATACCAATTTATATGCCAGTCGAGTTGCCTTTTGACAACGCAACTAAAGTTCCGTTGCAATCCATAATTGACCTATAAATAAATTTCAAGAGTCTTTCTGTTAAAGTGTAAAATATAAACTTATATACGTAAAAATCATCTCTTATTTGGGTAACCCTACGTGTGTGAGTTTGTCTCGCACTTGATGGATTTATTATACCCTTCACCACATGTGGAAAGGGTATATACATATAAGTTTGTCATTCCATGTGTAATTTCTACAATATTAGTTTCTGACCCCATTAAGTATATACATACTTTCTAGATCCTAATACATAGAAAAGTTGGTTAAGCGATGTCCGTCTGTGCGTCTATCCGTCTGCCTGTGTGCGGTTAATATTGTCATTTGCCAAGGCACCAGACAAGATACAGAAGATTTAAGCCCACCAAACCGCCAGGATTAGCTTCAAAAATTTTGAGATATAATTCAGCAACATCAGAAACAAAAAATTTTGCAAAAAATTTAAAAAAAAAATTGCCTAAATTTTTAAAGAAACATAAGAGGGTAACACAATATATAGCATTACTATGGTGAAGGGCATATAAGATTCGGCATGGCCGAATATAGCACTCTTACTTATTTTTAAATCTTTTTATTGCGAACACAGTATACATACTGTTAAAATTTCAAGTGCCAATCTATGTTGGTTCAAAAGGTAAGGACCGTATACGTCAAATTACACCAGTTATGGGGACGCTCTTTAATTTTTAAGTTTAATTCTAATTTTTTTTTTTCTTAATTTTCGGAAGCTACATATAAAAAAGCAAACTTTTTGAAAAATTCAGAGATATAAGGAACAAAAAAGCTTCGCACACATTGACGCAATAAAATATTTGGTTAAAACACTTATATTAAGCAAAATCGACTACGGCCTCGCTTTATACGGCTGTTCTTCTAAAACCAATCTAACTAAACCAGATCAAAACAGTATACAACCAAGCTCCAAGAGCTAGTACATACGCCTATCGTACAACACCTATACAAATATTACTAGCAGAATCCGGCCTTCCATCACTCGAGCAAAAAATTACAGAGACAACAAACCGACTTCTATCAAAACTCCTATCATACCAAAACTCCATCATAGATGCTGACATCTCGAAAGTTTTGTCATCTAGAAAAACTCAGAGAATTAAATCAGCCATACATAAATGTATTAACCACAACATAATAAATTATAAACAGAAAATTTCTAAATTCGACTACAGACACCCAATATGGACTTATGACTCTTAACTCCTGCGATACAAGTCTTTCTTTATATAAGAAACAAAATACCCATAATGATATTTACAAACAATTATTCCATCAAGCAACAACATCCTTCAAAAGTACTGAGTGGCAACACATTTTTACAGATGCGTCTAAAGACAGCAATAGCGTAGCTTATGCAGTCGTTGATCGTTACGGTACTACTTTATCCTCAAAAACACTGGAAGAGTTCTCCTCAATATTTACTGCAGAAGCAGCTGGTATTTTAGAAGCTATAACTATTGTATGTAAGTCTAAGAGAAAAACTGTTATCATTTCCGACAGCTTGTCAGTTATAACTACGATAAATAATCTGAGCAATAACAACTGGCGTTCAGTAAACAATATCCGTGACTTATTAATTCAATACAAAAATAAAATAAAATTATTTTGGATAAAAACAAAATAAAAGTTTTTCCCGTCTACGAATGGGGCATACTATCACCACCCATCAACATTTACTTAACAAAAATTTGAACAACAACTGCTCCTACTGTGGAGCTATAGTCTCAGTAAAACATATTCTATCAACTTGTCCTAGCTTAGCAGGACTGTAAACGAAATACCTCCTCAACAGTGGTCTTAATCTACTCAAGGAACCATCAATCGAAAATATCAACACAATTTTTAACTACATATCACAATTAAAATTAAAAATATAAATTGAAATACCCCAAATAGCTGATAGCCCTGGTAGCTAATGCTGTTTTTTATATATTAGTCTTGTATTTATATAAGTTTAATATAATGTAATAATAATAATAAGGAACAAATTCATAACTTAAGTCGATTACACCTTTTTTATAGTCGCGCAAAGTTTCACTGAAATCGCACTACCCAACTACATTTTTTTGCCAATTTTTAGACAAATCTCCCACTGTGCGCCACTTTTTTATTTCTATAAAATTAAACAGCATCAAGGCAGTACTTGTTTTATTGTATTCAATGTAATTATATAAACGTTGGTTTTGGTTTTACTATGCCTAGAAGAGAAGTAATTACATGCTTACATTTATATAAATGTATGTATGTACGGGTATGTTAATAAATGTATGCAAAAAGCACTCACCAACACTTTGATTAAATTAATATATTTAAATTTTTACTTTATTGCCGAACAAAAAATGGCCTTTCGGTCACGTAGGCCAAAACACTTGTCATGCTATTGAAATCAGTTTAAATATTTACATACGTAAATTTTTTTTTATAAATAAAACTTATAAACTTAAGATTGTTTTAAACTTTAAATACAAATAATATGCTACAAGTTAAATTTAAACAAAAAATAACAATTAATTTGACTTTTTATTAGCTTTTAATTGTTGACAACAAACAAAATACACATTTACATGAATATGGTTTAATGCGAAACATTTTACACTAGATTAAGCAAAACAAAAAAATGGTTTATTCAGAATCCTTAGAATCAGGTCAAGGTACTTCAAGGTCAATAAAAAAATTCATAAAATATAAACAATTTGCTGCAAGAGAAAATGAAAGAAAAATAAATACGTTAATTTTCAGAACACGACACTAGACTTCATACAAATGACAACAATTTTATTACATATATTTTTGCTTTTAATGCATTAAAAGTCATTTATATATTTTGTTTAATTGATTTAAAATATAATAATCAAAGTTTATTAAGAAATAAAAAAAATTTAATATTTGAGTCTCTGTTCAGAAAAATAACTGTAACTTCCTAAAAGTTGCTCAATTCAAAATTAAAATTATGAAGTTGAATTACTACTGGGTCTCGACCTATTTATCGAATATTTGTGTCAAATAAAACTAAAATCATTTAACTAAGAATTTATAATTGGTTTCAAACTTTTCAGTGTTTAAAAAGCTACCATCGTTCTAGCAGAAGCGCATTAGTATTGCTGTTTCGATAGCTAAATAAAACACAATTGCTAAACAATGCTAAAACTAAAATAGCACATACTTTTTAAAAGCAGAAGCACAATATATACACCTCTTTTTAAATGTGACAATTTGAAGAGCACGGGATTAAACAAAAGCAAATCTATGAACATATATAAAGCACAAAATGTATTAAGTTGTATGTTTGTTCGTGGGAAAGCTATAGTTGTCTTCACCAGTGAACCGATCTTTCTGACATTTTTGTTATTAGATATACGGTTGGTAAAATATGGTTCTTTTTTAATATTCGACGAGCCGTGGCAAATACGACACAAAGTAAATAATTATCATCGTGTTGCTTGGTAAAAGTAATATGTAGCACCTTGAAATTTTCCACCAGTAATCTCTATAATAACATACATACATAGTTTAGAGAAACACGGACTGGATTGGAGTAGTGGGCGTGGTACCTTCCATACAAAGTGAAAAATTATTATCATGTACATAGAGAACTATAATAGGTATGGTGTAGAAAGTGGGTACAAGTCACCTCCATGCCCATGCGTATACTCTAGAAAAACATAGGCCTAATTGCGACAGTGAGCTTGGTACCTTCCATGCAAAGTAAAAAATTATTATCGTGTAACTCGAAAACTGCAATAGATAGAGCCTTAAAAGGTTGCACGAGTAACCCTTATACTAATCAAAATATTTTCGTCTACCTTGAAACTTTGCACAAGTAACCCTCAGAGTAATGTGCATAGTCTAGCAAAATACATACTGGAATGGGACAGTGGGCGTGGTACCTCCCAAACAAAGTGAAAAATTATTATCGTGTATCTAGAGAACTACAATAGCTAGGGTCTTGATACTTTGCGCAAGTAATCCTCATACTAATTTCCGTAGTCTTGAAAAATAAAGACCCACATAATAATATGTATATGCATGTGTGAATGTCCAACATTTTTTTGGTTATGTAAGTTTTTATTTCTTTGTTTTTTGTCGGTTCGAATATCTTTCAGTCAATAGTACAGCTAATGCCATTGTTCACCGTCAAGGTATACTTATCTTACTAGGTAGTGTCATCGGCCCAGCTGATTTAGTAGTTCGACATGTCAAAATTTGTATGTGTTTAGAAATTTTATAGTACGCAAGAGAGAAAGCAATAAAACACATATACGCCTTCAATTTTCTTCTATTTTTTGACATTTTGAACTACTAAGCAGCAACAAAATGCCATGTTGTTCTTGTTGTTATTGTCTTGTTGTAGACACGCCACTACTTAGTAAGATAGATCCAAGACAAATTTAACAAGGTAATAGCGTAAAGGAGAGGAAACAACCAAATTTTCTTTGTATTGTTTATGAAAGCTAGTTTTAATAACTTTGAGTTTGTCCCTTTTTCGGATAAAGTAAGAAATAACATTCAGAGTTAACATTTTGCGTTATTAATTTCTTATCGGCAGCTATATTTTCAATTTTTACCACTAGCTAGAAAAATTTAATGCACAAAAAATTAACGTCATTTTGGCACAAATCTAAGGAAACTTTTGCTGTAAATGTTTAATATTTTTGTAGCAGTTGCAATAGTCAAAATACATAACAAATTTCCGGACGCTGCTTTTAAACACTGCCAGCTTTGCAATGCGTAACACCCACTGAAACTACCGAAACAAAATTTGTTTTATTAAAATGCATAAGATATTCTGCTTCAAATTAACCAAAATTAAAAAAATATTGTAATAATTTTTTTTAACTCTAAAATTGGTTGGCGGAATAATATTATTCACAAATTGCCAGGATAAACTCCATTAGCCTCCTTCAGGATCTGTTACGCGACCTATACTTCGTATAGGAAGTGAGAATTCCCAAATTCAGCTTCGATTAAAATTTGTTAGGTTATACACGATAACCAAAACGACTGCACATGGTGCAAGGGGAATTCATACCAGGTTTGAGCAGTAGGACAACAACTACAACAAAACAACAACTTTGACATTAGATTAGCAGATATGAAACAATGTATTTTTTGACAACACATTAGCAAAAAAACGAGAGCAAAAAACAATCAACTGGGCTATCGACTCCACCTGGTATGAATTTTCCTTGACATGGTGATTAAAGCAAACACCAATAACAGTACCGCACAGTGTTGGGATCTGACAATGTTGAAATTGTACCATCCCAGGGATAAAATTTTATAGCAGCTCAACATTGAAAGATGCTAATCAAAACCATAGATAACACATAGATGGTCAACTCTCCAAATGTCAAAAACGTGGCTTCAAATGTCTTCACACATACGGGTATGGTGTGGATTCAACACACTTAGGGGAGTAAAATTTTTATTCACATTTAGGCACTATTACGCGTTATTCCATTTCACATTTCACAAATATTTAAACAATTTTGAATTTTTGCACAAATAATTATTTAACAATTTATTGTATTTTAAATTTTTTAATACAAAATAAATTTAATTTTGTTGACATTTCTTTGGTGAAATTTATTTCTACACAGTATTGTATTTTTTGTCTTTTAGGGGATGAACATTTTCAAATCAATATAATAAATATTTAAAATTAGCATTCAATCTAACGTTTTTCGCACATAAATATTAAGTAAAAAATACAAAATTCATATTTTTATTAAAAAGCAAAAGAATTATTTAATTTTAACATATAAAATTGCATGTAAAAAAATATTCTGTTTTTACAAAATATTTTATACAACTATGTGCAGTTTAGGTGCTGTGGGGAATTTTTTTTTAAACCAACACTTATACAATTTTGCCTACCAATACATTCTTAGACTTAGATATTAGTCAACGAAAATCAAAGATTAAGGTAAAGGAAATCCGCAATTCCTAAAAAATACCTAAAATCCCAAAATTGCAGATTTTAGGCTTTGATCCATAAAGTGTATATATGGACTAGGGTTCATGGTATACTTTCAGCAATATTTGGGAATATCTTCTTTTTCCCATCCCTTTGGTATTTCAGAACTTCTAGGCAAATGTCAAAATTTCGATGTAAAATAGATCAAATTGAAGGATCTCTACATTCTACAATCATTAACACTTTTACACGAAATTTGGTTTAAAATATAACATTTTTATATATTCCTTAAGAATTTCTTTTATTAAAAAATTATTAATGGCTTCTTTTTAGCTAAAATAAGTACACAAAAGGTCAATTATTTTGCTCGCTATATACATACATACATATATGTATGTATGTATATTTTTTAAAAACAAATTGAACAAATAATATACATATCGTCACCTAAAATGCAAAAGGCCGTAACTACAATTTTTAGTTTTTTACAGGAGAAGGAATAAACGTTATAAATTAAAGACTACTTAAAACTTAATATCCACATTTTAGATTCAAACTTAGAAAACAAACATAACACACATTGAAAGATAATCAAAGCCAGCTTTTTGGTTTAGTTGACGTTGCAGTTACGGCCTTTTGTTTTTCACCAATAAAGTCGTTATTTTTGGACGTATACATGTAAAATTTGCTGTGTAGATGTGTTTCGGTTAAGTTCGTCATAATCAATGAAAAAGTAAATTTTGAATTTTTGAGTAGTTACGGCCTTTTCATTTATTCATTTCATTCATTCATTCAATATGTGATTCATTCGATGTGAAAAAAACATCTCCAAAAATTAAAATTTAATTGGAAAATAAGATAATGCGACCTAAACATGAACTTAAAAAGTTTTAATGTTTTTGCTTACAAATGATTTTTTTTTTATTTTTAAATCTAGACTCAAATCTTAGTTGCAGAAGAACGATTTTTATTTTTAACAGAAAATATATTTCCGATTTTATATACGAGGGCTGTTTACCGCAATGGCTAACAGAAGAGACTTGGTATTCTACAATGACAAAACTCGACACTCTAACAGCGTAACCACACACTAGCAGTTCGGAACAAACTTTTAAAAACAAACGGTTAAAAATCTATTTGCAACAGATAATTTTGAAAGAATGCAAGGAGCACGGTTTTACCTGTACAGTTTTACCGATTCAGGTAAAAATACCACAAAAAAACGAACAAATTATATAGCCACCTTTATAGGTATAGTTAAACTGGTTTTTATTCATAAAACAAAATAAGTTGTTATTTTTCTTTCAAACACCAACCAGGCTTTTATAATACTTGAATTTAATAAATAAATAAAAGAATAAAAAGTTAGAAATAAGATATTTTTTTTGTTTAACATCTATTAAGAGAAATTCTAAAACATTTTTTAAAATGTGAGCCTAGTATTTTTTTCGAATTTGTGAAAAATGATGAGCAACATTTAACATCTTATTTCACAAGGAAAATTTGACATTTAAAATGTGGTGTCTATCTCGCGATTTGGAAGAATTTTACGATTTTGTTGCTTTTAAGTATACCACATTGTTTTACAAATGTTAACAAAAGCCAGGTGATCAGCTGTTGTTTCAAAAATTCCGCATGAAATAATGCCCATTTGCTTTATTTCACAGCTTTGATAAAATGTTGCCAGAAACATTTCAATGTTTTTCCACAGCAAAAACAGAGTACAACTCCAGCAACATTTTTTCATGACTTTTTCATACGAATTTTTTATGTATGTAGTTTGACAGCATTCCACATGAAAAACTGAACAGAGTACCAGGCTTATTCTCGCGATTTGGAAAAATTATACAAATGTTATTTGTTTTATTTTTTTTTGGTTTTGGTTTATAATGGCCAACACTTGTGTTGCCACGGTTTATCAACAAGTAGGAGTTTTTTTCGGAAAATCAAGCCGACCTGTACCTTTGCACAGGAAGTAGGTTCGCCAGTGTCCACTCCTAGAGTATTATTCGTCTCCACTAGTATCAATCTTAGTATTTATATTGGTACTACAATTCGTCAAAAAAGTGAGGTTACAATTCTCACTTGTGAGTTTTAAAATGTCGTCCACCAGGTTCTATCATTCAATTGTTTAATTTCTTCCTGTTACATAATGTTAGATAAATTTTCAGTTTTAATTTGGTCTTCACTAGGTTGTTTCATGCACTTTTTTTAATTTTTGTGTTTTTAAAATCTTGTGCTTATTGCTTTGTTGATTCTCTTCAATGTATGTATGTAGGCTGATCCAATAAATTGTTTTTTCTTCCTTCTTAAGTACATTATTTTTTATTTTTTTAATTTTAGTTTTCTTTAGTTCGTTAATTTTTCTTGTTGATTTATTATTTATGACATGTAAAATTTATTAATTTTCATTATGTAGTTAAATATCAAAATTGAGGTTATACCCGATAAGCAGAACAATTGCACGTGGGTGATTAATGAAAACATCAATTAACTGTAACATAGTACAGCTAACCGTGGAAGCCAATCACCCAGTGCGAGAGGGAGATATGGAGGGAGACGCAAACCACTTGAAGACCGTGCAACAAAGACGGCCTGATTGATCTTAAGCGATAATGACAATGACGCGCGAACGTGTTACTCAATCCAAAGCTACTTTATGACTCATTAATTGTTTATAAAAATGTTAATAAAACCCAGGTGATCAGCTGTTGTTTGAAAAATTCCGCATGAAATAATTCCTATTTGCTTTATTTCGCACCTTTTTTGTTTAAACAAAAAATTACATTTTAATTTAAAAACAATATAAATAATATAAATTATAACAATAAAAGAAAAATTAAATTAAAAGATAATTTAAATTAAATAAAAAATGAGGTGCAAGGTGAAAATAAGAGGTAAGGTAATGAAAAATGGTGAACGAAATCTTGATAGTGTCAAAAAAATGATATGTAAACGACTTAGATTTTGAAAAAGATTTTAAACGAAATCTACTAGAATTCGATGTAGTGTAAATACCTTATTAATTTGTAAAACATATTGTAACAAATTTCAACTGTGCATTACAAATATACAAATATATACGAAAATATACAACTCTGTTAATTGTCAATATTCTTTTCTAGAAAAATTCTTGTGAACCATATGTTGATCATTTAATTTTGGATTTTATTATTGGCATTTCTAGAAATAAAATTTGAACAACAAAAAATATTTAAATTTACGTGTAAGCTAAAAACATATATAAAGAGTTTTTTTAGAAACAAAAAATGCTGCGTTGTTACAACCGAGGATGTGGCCACGAATACGAGCCGGAAAACAATAAAGATGGTATGCGGTATGCACTTATAAATTTTAACCTCTTAAAAAGTTTAATTCAACTTTTGGAAATAAATTATTAAATTAAAAATCACCTTATATATGTAAAAATTTTCTACTTATTAATGTCAGTTTATTTAATATACAAAATATGTTGTGGTCCATTATGTTTCTCGAGTGCAAAACCAAAATAATTTTAGATATACATACCTATGTATCTCATTTATTTTTATATTAATATTGAAACTCCTTTTTATTAGATTCCTGTCGTCATCATCCAGGTGAGCCCTACTTTCATGATGCCTATAAAGGTTGGTCATGCTGCAATAAGAAATCGGTTGATTTTACTGAGTTTTTAAGCATAAAAGGGTGTACGTTATCCAAACACTCAAATATCAAACCACCAGAACCTGAAAAACCACCTAAAAATAACAATAGAGATGAAGTAATAGTTGTCAGAGCTCCAATTAAGGAATCAATGGAGAGACCACCTGTGGATTCTGCTATGACGGAGATAAAAGCAACTGTTGCGCCGGCATTAAAAGAACTTTTAGATAATATGGTCGCAAAAGTAGTTAACCAAAATGAAAATCTAAAGTCGGGGTAAGATGAAGTTTAAAGTGCTTATATCTTATCCATCAATTTCATTTTACTTCATATACCAAAAATCTTTTTTAACTAATATGAATTTTATATATAGTGAAATTACTATTGGTACTTCGTGTAAAAACTCTGGATGTACATATTCCTACACCGGCTCTGATTCCGATAATGGGGAGTGTCAGTATCACTGTGGTGTTCCCATTTTTCATGAAGGCATGAAATATTGGTCCTGTTGTCAACGTAAAACTTCAGATTTCGACGTTTTTATGGCTCAAAAAGGCTGTGTATATGGCCAACACAAATACGTTAAAGATGATAATGATAAGCGGGTGGTACAATGTCGATATGATTGGCATCAAACTGCTAAAGATGTGATTGTCTCAATATATGCAAAAAAATATCACTACGAACAGAGTAAAATAGAAGTAAATCCTGTGCGTTTGCATTGTGTTTTAGTATTTCCAGAACAAGATAATAACGAGTTTAACATTGATTTGGAATTGAGAGGCGTAAGTACACAATTTTCATGTATATCAGTCCTATTTTCTTTCATGCTTTTTGCTATGTATTTTATATAATATATATCTGTTTCAGATTATAAATGTAGAAAACACAAAGGCCCATATGTATAGCACTAAAGTAGAAATAACAATGCCCAAGGCTGAACCAGGCTCATGGTCAAAATTAGATTTCCCACGCGAAAAACTTCCGCCTCCTGTTAAAGCTAGACAAGATCCTATTAGAACAAAAACCATATCAGCAAACGAGTCCGATGATGATGGCTTTAATTTGGATGATATTGAAACGGTGAATGCAGGTATACAACTAACGGAAATGGCATCTAAAAACGATTTAGATTAATTATATTTTCAAAATTAATTTTATTTATACGATATTTATCAGCTGCTGCAGTTGATCAAGTACCACAAGGGAAAAAAAATAAAACAATGTAGAAACAAATTGCTTAAAACACCAAGATATATTTAAGAGTATTTAATTACATTTAGTCATCAGGCACCCAGTCTTCATCATCCTCATCGTCTTCATCCAAATCAAGTTCACCAATTCCTTGAAACAAGGTTTCATCGATTTTTACATTTTCAATGCTATCGCCAGCTTCCAACAAGTATTTTATATCAGACTCATTAAGGGTATTATCTCGCATGAAAAGTTCGCGGCCAGTAAGTTTTTTCGATTCAGTGGACTTTTCACGTTTAGCTGCTATGCCCATACTGTCTTCAAATTCTAATTTCCATTTCATAAAAGTTTCCACAGTAACACGTGTACCCTCAAATTTCTTACGTTCTGCTTCTTCCGATTCCAGCAGTATGCGTTCGGCCTCTTCTTCTTTTGCATTTTTAAATTCATCCCATCTTTCGTTTAACCATTCTTGGCCAGTACTCACTAAACTAAATATCATTTCCATGCCAATAAATTCCTCTATAGATTTATATATATGTTCCAAAAGTCTTTTTTCATAGTTTTCCTCAAAGTCTACCGGATCCTCGATTTCCACTAGTGGAGCTTCATCGGGATAAGTAGGAGTGTACGTAAAAACCAAGTGACAAGCTAAACCGCTACCACTCTGTTCCTTATCATATTCCTCAGTGGCTATAGGTATTTTGAATTTGTGAAAAGGTTCAGTTTCCAAGACTATAAGAAAAAGGAAATATTGGGACTAAACAGAAAAATTGACCTATGTTAATCAACTTACTTTCCATATCTCCACAATAAATGGAATCTAAGGCTTCAATTTCATTATTTTGATCTTCCTGGTAGTTTCTGCTCATTTTGTACGTCACAAATAAGTAGAAAAGGTGAAATCTTCAATAATAAAAAAAGTTATATGAAAACGCAATGTGAATTAATACCAGCAAACGTGAATAGTTAACTTCATAAAAGTGTCAAAATGAGTTTGTAAACAAAACGCAATGATGCCACTCAATTTGTTATGCTAGGAAGCTGCCACAGTTTCTCTTTTAAGATGACATTTAGCGGCGAGGATGCCAGTATCGGGGATTTGTCCCCAAATTCGTAATGATTACATTTTTATTAGAATGTTTATTTACTTCTGGCACATCTTCTATATAATTAATAGGCAAACACGTTTTTTGTAATCTCTTTTACGTCCGTAATACTGCACGGATTTCGGAAAGATTTCTATAAAAACTTTATCTACACAGATGTGAAAAAGTTTTTTTTATTTTTATTTAAATCGGTTCAGAACTTTAGAAGTAATACGACTATCAAATTCTTACTAACACCAATAAACAAATACAAGTCCTTCTCTTAGGCCCATTTGTTCATGCAGAATGCTGTCAAACTACATACATAAAAAATTTGTATGAAAAAGTCATGAAATAATGTTGCAGAAGTTGTACTCTGTTTTTACTGTGGAAAAATATTGAAAAACGAGCGCCATGGAGAGATATCTATATGTTAGAGGATTGAACACCTACAATCATATACCAAATTATGTTAGAAATGAAATGAATAAACATATTTGTCACTTGTCACTTTTATAAGAACTGTTAATGTAATGCGGAGCTAAAATATTTTACTTATTCTATTTAATATTATATTATAAATGTAATTAAAAGAATGAATAAAATACTACTAAATATTTGGAAAAAATAATAAAATAATAATTATCCATGAATTCAAAATAAAGACCCACAAAAAGTTCCTAAAGTCCTTAACAAATTCCCCAATCCTTACAGAAAACTTTGAATTGCAATTAGTAAATGAAAACCCCGATTTGGTTATTAATTCCCCAAATCTAACAGCACTGTGTGAAGGATAGCGAAAAAAGTACCTGGCAGCGCTGTTTTCAGCAGTCAATTTGACAGCTGACTTGGTTCATTTGAGGTTAGACAATTTTATATCGTTCTTGGTAAATTTGAGTTTGTTTTTCGCAAAATTAGAGATATAAAGTAACATTATTCAGTAATTTAGGTTATTAAAAGGAAATTTCAATTTAGTTTAAAAATTACAGTAACCATATTACAATGTTTAATCTCTAAATTGTTTATTAATTATTTATTTTGTTATTTCTCAACATTAGCTGCTGGATTACATAACTTTAAAATCAGCAAAATGTCTCAAGCTCCAGTACGTGTGTCTCCTTTAATCAAATTTGGCAGATGGTCCCTATTGACTCTAGGCATTGGTTATGGTGCCTTTCATCAAAACCGCTTGTCCAAGAAAGAAGAAAAGGTGCGCGAAATCGAAGCAAAACAAAAGGTCATCCGGGATGCTAAATTAGCTGAGGAAAAGAAAATCAGAGCACTTGAAGAAATTCGTGCATTGGAGGAGTTGTCGAAACCTTCTAAGAAGGCCTAAATTAACAACACTTCATAAATATAATTTGATAACCAACTTTCGGATTTTGAAACTTCAATATATGCAGTAAGTGTAAAGCCATCATGTCGGAGCGTTTTCAGTTCATCAAAACAGTGATTGTGTTTTAACGTTTTTCTTCAAATGTGCAGTCACTGTTAATTTTTAAGAATAAAGTTATTTCAGAATGCGATAATAACCGATTAAAAAAGTAATTTTATTTATTAATTTACCGGAAAGTATTGTGACAAGTTCTGAAATAGAATTTAAAAAGATAGGTATTTTTATTTAGCGAATTTCGAGAGTACTACTAATACAGTAATTTGTTAAACAAATTTTTGATTTTAGAAAATAATTTTTAAAAGTTGGCAAAAAAAATGTAAGTTTCTGAAGATATCTATTATTGACAAGTGTTCTCTTAACCGAGCAATTAAGCGCATTTTAAGATAATTTAGGAAAAAAATTGAAAAAACAAAAACATAGAAAAGGGACGAATTATTGCATTAATGATCGGGTAAAATTATTTTAAAATTTCCTTGTTGGAATTGCATTCGATTTACGACAAGTTCGAAACTTAAGAGATGCATGGAGTAGATTGTATTTCAGTTATCACAGTGTAATTGTATAATGATATTTCTCATATTTGTATTATTTTTTAAAAGTTTTAATTCTTTTTTCAACATTTTCTTAAGTATTTTCCAAACGCACTCGATGTACTTTTGCAAGATCAATACTTGAAAGAAAATCAAGGTGATATTGATTTACAGAATACCAAAAAATTATTTATTTTTAAATCTTAAAAACTATAACCCAAGGCATATTAATCAGGTAGCCTTACTACTGAGGAGAAATATTAAGTCGAAAATAATCAATTTTTTTATATGGATTTTGACGGTTAAACTTACAATTTTTCCCCTTAAATGGAAGTTAAACTATTAAACTACATAAAGAAAAAATCAAGGCACATTCATCAGGTAACCTCACTAGGAAGGGGAAATATTAAGGCGAAAAATTAAAAAAATTTTTTATATGTAGTTTGATAGTTCAACTTCCATTTAAGAGGAAAAATTGCAAGGTATATTTATTTTACTAGGTAGTGGCATCCCTACAACAAATACAACAATACAAAAACAACATGGCATTTTGTTGTTGCTTTGTAGTTCGAAATGTCAGAAAACATATAAGAAAATTGAGAAGTCGTGTATGTGTTTTATTGCTTTCTCACTTCTACACTATAAAATTTCTGAACACACACAACTTTTGACATGTCGAACTACTAAATCAGCTGGGCGGACGACACTACCTAGTAAGATAAATATACCTTGAAAAATTGTAAGTTTAATTGTCAAAATTCATATAAAAAAATTGATTATTTTCGCCTTAATAATTCCCCTCAGTATGCCTTGGAAAAAATTTAAAAATGTTCGTCTTAATATTTCCCCTTTGTAGTGAGATTACCTAATAAATGTGCCTTGTGCCTTGCTATATAACCTTTATAAAATATTTTTATTTTTTTTTTTTGGTCTCATATAACAATTAAAAATGATTTTTATTTATTCAGGTCTTTAAAAACCATAAAATTTTATTATTTTTTTCTCGGTCTTCTATAACCAATAAAAAAGATTTTTATTTTTTCGATCTTCAATAACTATTATTAGTGACCAAACAGTTTTTTGATCTCCTACCTTTACAAAACTATATACATACTAGAACTATATAAACAAGCATTTTTCGAACAAAATTTAATTTTTAATCATGAGTTACGTCAACGGAGTATTAAGCGGCCAATAATTTCCGCAATTGGTGTTCTGAAGATGCAGTTCTGAAGGCAAAAGTTTTTAAACTATAAACCATGATATATATTGCTATAAACTATAGCAATGCTAAAGTTAATAAATTATAAAAAAAAAATTTAAATATGGCTTAAAAATCATCATTTAAATTTCTGCAGCTTACATACAATTCATACATTTATATTCCATCAGAACAATAATACGTTATGAAATTTTAAAAATTTATTTTATTAAACATGTCAAAGAATTATTTTTTAACACATCTTTAGCAAATACTTCAACCATTTACGCGATGTGGCAACATTTTTTGTTTAAATAAGTGTGTGGCAACTTTTATGCCAGAACAAAAGAAATTTGTGCGGGAACTTGATCCAAATGTTAAATTTTATTTTTTTCCGGTTAATTAAAATATGTAAATAAGTTTTAAAAAACGTATATGCAAAGACTTGCAAGACGGTATATGAATTGAAATGGAACAAATGTGACTAATTGGTCGCCGAATCAAATAAACTAAGTCGTAAAGGATATGGAAGTGTCTCTTCTTAAGTTTTAAATTTATACCTTTAAAAAGTCTAAAACTATAAAAAAGAAACTGTTAAATCAATAAAGTAGAGTGTGTCTGTTAAACGTGTTAACAATTTATTGCCGTGAAAGTGTTATAATTTACGCTGTCATTGACATGCTAAGACTGCATTAGCACAAAAATCCCCCCCAGTTAATTATAAACAAGTAGGAACATTATAAATAACGGTATTTACTTAAGTTTTTGTTGGATGTTGGAGAAAATGTCGAATTTTTTAGAAAATTTACCCACCGGAGTAAA
The DNA here is from genome assembly GCA_949628195.1 of Phasia obesa. Classification (NCBI taxonomy): domain Eukaryota; kingdom Metazoa; phylum Arthropoda; class Insecta; order Diptera; family Tachinidae; genus Phasia; species Phasia obesa. Next base: position 80,841,898 of record OX451215.1, read on the forward strand.
AGATTTAGCTGAAAAAGGTGCGTAGTTCAAGTAGGCAATTAACACCTGATTTTTAAGAGTATTTCCCTTTTAAATTAGCTAAGATCAAAAGTGCCGAGCAAGCTATTTTAACTCCGATGGCTCATTTATTATTGCAAGAAAGTTCGCCACAAGATATTTATGTCTTGAAATCTTCAGCAGCCAAAATTGTGGCAAAAGAACAGATGAATGGTAAACAAATTAAATATTTTTATTACGAAATTCTTAATTTTTATCGTTTTTTTTTACAGTTTCTGATCTTTTGCGTCTTCCGAATAGTAAAAAGTGGTCCCGCCTAAGTTTTGGATGCTCTGCCTTAGATAAATGTACTCAAGGTGGTATTGTTACTAGAGGTATTACAGAATTTTGTGGTGTTTCTGGTGCCGGAAAGACCCAATTACTCTTACAGTTATCTTTAACAGTGCAACTTCCCCAAGAGTTGAGTGGTTTAGCTGCAGGAGTAGCTTTTATTTGTACTGAGGACTCTTTTCCCTCAAAACGTTTATTTGAAATGTCTAAAACCTTCGCTTCGAAGTATCCTTCACTGGATATTAATTATTTGGCCAATGTTCACGTGGAACATGTTTTACATAGCGTAAGTCATAAAATAGTTAATAGTTGTATTGAGGATTGGTTTTCCTCAAATCGTTTAATTGCAATGTCCAAATCCTTTCTATTAAAGTATCCTGAACTGGGTATTAATTATTTCATGTTCATGTGGAAAATTAATAAGGATTTTCTCAGTAATTTTTCGTGCAACAAAATTGCACAAATGCATTGAAAATTTAATTTAAGTATTAAAATAATAAAAAATTGAGCCATTGTAGTTAACTCAAATTAAAAAAAAAAAACAATATACATACATACCTATTTCTTTACCGTGCCAATATTTTAGGAGCAACTATTAAAATGTGTTTCCGAACGTTTGCCAGCACTGATGTCTTCAGTGCGGGTTGGTTTAATAATTATTGACTCGGTTGCTGCTGTCTTTCGTACTTATACTAACTATATAGAGCGTGCTAGAGATATGCGTAAATTAGCAAATTGTTTACTACATTTAGCAGATAAATACAATTGTGCGGTGATTTGTGTTAATCAGGTGAGTCAATTATTTTTCATGTTGGTAACTTTTTTAAGGCCTAATATTTATTCCACAATACCTATAACAACATTTTTAATGCGTTGTATTTTATATAAAACTAGTAAAACATTTAATTTTAACTAAACATTTCATATTATATTTATAGTTTTTAATTTTATAATTCTTGTCTTAACATCCAATATAAATTATTTCTTATGTTCCAAAGAAAATCTACTAATGATATGTTAATTTCTGTGAAATTGGTGCTTTATAGTAGAATATTTTTATATGTTTGCACGTATAATAAATTAAATAAACTCATGTATATCATTAGCCCAATTAATATTTTTATATTTTTGAAAAACCCTTATAATTTCGTATATTAAATTTGTAAACAAAACCTCCATAAAAAACCGAATCCGAAATACTTTATTCAATAGTAAATTATTTCAAATATTGTAGGTGTTCTTCTATTCTACACATTTTTTTAGCACTAGAAATACAGACGATGTACAAAAAGAGAAAAAGCTTTTAAATAAACAATTTTCTATTTAAGATAATTTTTTAATGTTTTATTAGATCGATATCATACCGATTCATTAGGCAACTTTTCCTTTTTTTAAATGCATTACATTCTGCTAGTATCTAATTTTGTATCTCTTCATAATAATGAACTTAAGCTTAAAAAATTGATAATTCATTTATAAAAATAATTGCAAGGAGATACCATAGTATCCTGATTCCAATATAGGATACTTTTGTCTGTAAAAATATCTTATTTCCAAAGAAAGTGGAGAAAAAGCAGTGAAAGGACGCCGACTTTTTTTTTATCGATTTAAAGGTACTGCATACTTTAAGGCATCTTTTTTTAAAAGTGGGATATTTTTTGGCACGATTTAAATCTTGTTTTAAATCCCGATTTAAATCAAATGATTTTTTGAATAAAAAATCTATCAGTCCTAACCATCATAGTGATTTGGTGCTTCATACCTCCAACGCACTTTCTTCTTCCTCATATGTCAGTGTGATTTCTGTTTGGGTCTACAAAAAAAAAAAAAAAAAAAAAAATAAGAGACCCTAAAGTTTAAAGTTTTGATTTTATAGGAGAGATAAGTAGTTTTTGTTATAATTACGAGGCTAGGGCTCGTTACTTAAAGGTTATTTTTAGCTTGCTTATAATAACAAAAAACTACTTCTATCTGCGATAATGGGTCTAACTGATACAATATTGTATTGTATATTGTAAATTCTAACTTTAATTTATCTAGCATAGTAATCAAGTTATTCACTTGGTTTAGTTAAGACCTAGAGTGTTTGGTGGGAACAGCACCTACAACCTCCAGACTGTTAGACTAGCGCACAACCTCCTTACCTACCGGGGCACCGTTATTAATTAAAAAAAAAAAATACTTCCAAGAATATTTTTTTTTTTTGTACGCGAATCCTAGTAAAAAATCGATTTTTCTTGCTGAAATTTTTATTTGAAAACCACTTACTACATAGATGTGTTGATGAATGATATTGTTTATTATGTAACAAAATTAGAAATATTTATAGGAACTCTTTTGCTAAACAAATTTCCTTACAACTAAACTCTTTTCATGTTTAATTTAATTTTTGTCCATTAATTTATAGTTTTTTGATTTGTTGCTAAAATTAGAATACTTTTTCTGTTTTAAATTTGTCTGCATGAATTAAACTAATTGCATTACTCATATTTCAAATAATCTTTTTAACAACACTAACATCTAATTAAAAAAAAAATTACTCTGCTTAAAAAAATAAATAAAGAATTTTAACATTTTTATCCCATTCTCTTTGATTAGGTGGCTACGGTGAGTGACAAGGAGCCTGAAGTACCATGTTTGGGTTTATCCTGGGCTCATTTGGGTAGAGCACGCTTTCGCATCACCAAAATTCCCAAACAAATACATTACAACGACAGCCTTTTAACTGTGCGCAAATTAGAAATTATTTATTCCCCCGAAACACCGATTGAATATGCGGAATTTTTAATAACCGAAGAAGGAGTTATAAATGTACCTTAAATCATACGTTACTTAACATATTAAAAGGACACTAATAAAACAATCTAATATTTTGTTTTTATTTAATTTTGGCATATATTTTAAGACTGTTTTTTGTTTTTAATTTATCTTATATCAATTTTTAAAGCTAAACATAAGTTTTGTACATTTAAGAATTTATTATATTCATACATACATATATATTGTTATTACACACTTATAATAACGATTAGTTGTAATATTAATGAACTTAAGCCCTTACAATCTGTATTATTTACCATACACAAGAAATTTAAGTTTAAGCTTTTAAATTTAAAAATATTATTTTTGTTATGAATAGCTAAAATTGAGCTTTTTATTGTTATATTCTAGCGATTTCAAATAAATTTTAGGGAGTTTTCTTATTTCATATTTTAATTAATTACACATTTGATTTATATATACAGTGGTGTTCAATGAAATAGAGCCACCGTTTTTTTACATTTTACTGTGTGTTAAACTTATAATAACATTTCTTGCAAAAAAGCTTTTGCATATTTACTATGCTATTCTATTAATCATCGTTATTATCATTCCTAATTGTTGTTTATGCAACAACTATATGAAACCGAGTTTCATATAGTTTAGTTTGTTTTAATTATCAATCGAATAATGCTTGCACTCGATCTGTTATTGGTGGTATTCTTACTAATATAATTCCGTTATTTATATCTATACATATAATAAAACTGTAACCGTATCTACCTATACATAAAATGTTTTGTCCTCATCCCGTAAAATCTAATAAAATTTTGCGGGAGGTACCTTAAAACCTCGGTTTAATTTTCAAATTCTTTTTCACTTACAAATATTTTATTTCCGAGAAAAACAAAAATTTTTGCGATTTAAATGACTTGGCAAATTTTCGAATATTTTAAGAGTTCTACAACAGTGTTGCGATTTGTGTTACAATTGTACCAAATTTTGTACAATCAACACATCAGTGGTATGCTGGTACACTTCATGCTTTTTTGGTACAATTTCATATAAAATTTATTTAATAAATTTTTTTTATTTGATCAATATTTTTTTAAACTTTTTCTTACAATAATAAACATTTCTAATTTATAAATAAATTGCAACATTCTTGATTTATGTTCAAGGTTTTTATTATTTACTTTGATAGGTAATTTAGTTTGCTAAACCTCTTTGCTGAACTACAGCATTTGATAGTTTTTGTATCGACTCAATTAGTTTCCAGCAGTATATTTTTTTTCTAGTAAAAGATCGTAAGGTCTCTTTTGTAATTACACGAATCTTCAATTTTCTTAAAAATAATTCCAGTAATACTCCTCTATCGGATTAAGATCCGGTTACTTTGGAGCAGTTTCAAGCACTTGCTGGAAGCAAGTTCATAAGGAAGCCTTATACTTATGAAATGGTTAAGTATCTTTGCAAAATAATTCTTAGTAAATAGGCAACACAAAAACAAAAATCCAAGGAATCAAGGTCAAATATCATAAAAGTTTTAATTTTTCCTATTTTAATGTCTTATTTAAATATCAATTTTTGGTAGAATTGATGCAGATTTGGTACAATTTTATCATTGGGGCGGTACAATTTAAACATTATCAGATCCCAACACTGTTCTACAATATTAGAATTTAATATAAAACCTATGTTGCAACATCCTGAGTTAATTACCCAGAGACGGGTACCTCTATACAAAGTACATAAATATATATAACTCCTATATGTATGCAGCATTATAAAAATAAGTTTTAAAATTTGGTGTGGATTACTCTGAAAGCAAAATCGGACAAAATATTGCCAGCAGCGTTGCCACAAAGAAAAATATTTTCCTACCAAAGTTATCACGAAAATCTACCAAAATCTAAAATAACTACCAAAATTGTTTTATAATAAATTAATTGTATCCTTTATTTTGTCAATTGCACAAAATTATTTGCTTTGATTTTATAATGTCATTATGATACTCAGTCGTCTGTCAAAATTGGCATGTGTGCTAAAAAAGTATGATATTGTGGATTAGAAATGTATATGTGTGTCAGACCTTTTGACAAATCTTTTGAAAAATTCATGAAATATTCCCAGGCGATCAGAGTTGCAAAATCTTTTTTGTATGTACGCTGTTTTGAAACGATTTTTTATGTAGGACAGAATTCTGTCTTTACTACGTTTTCTTTCATTTGTAAGTAAATAAATAATAATAAGTAGTAAATCCTATAGACATTTTTAAGCATTTTTATTGAAAAATAATTTTAACATTTAAAATGGCCAAACAATTTTTTCTACCGAAAATGCAGAAAAACTGGAACAAACCAACAAAACTACCAAATCATTCATAAATAAAAAAAAATACCAATTTTGGTCCGATCAGACCAAAGTGGCTTCGCTGATTGCCAGGATGCTGACGACGCACAGACGTTGTCAGATATTTGGTACAGTAGCACAACATGGCTAAGTTAAGAAAAATATGAAGTTTTGGAGTAATCGGTGCAAGGATACGTCTACCTCCCATGTGTACTGAATATATATCCTGCTATGTATCCTTTTTCTTAAAAACGCTATATTAAATACAAAAATTGTCCGATCGTATGTAATTTGGTATGTAAATTGATAACTGAGCCCTTGATTTTGAACTTCTCAGAAAATTTTATTAAAAATCATCCAGTACTTTTTGCGTGAGGCGAACACAGACAGACGGCCAGACAGATAGACAAAAATCTAAAAATTGCTGTTTTGTATTCGATTACTATCTGCACGAGCAACAAAATTTTCAAAAAATATTTCATGTACAGAAATGGACCTGTTACATTTTTATTATATTTATTTATTTATTTATTTTATATATGTATAAATAACTTAATTATAAGTACAGTTTACCTCAAGAAATTTGAAGTATATTTAATTATAAATGTGTTTTTACCGCATTCGATATCGAGTAAAATCTCTAGTAATTTTTCATTTTGGTATCATGGCACTCGATATCGAATAAAAAGTATCGTAATTTCTTTCAAAAAGAATTGTTTTTTCTTCACTTGTTGACTTATTAATCTATTACAATTTGATATAAATAGCGATTCGATACATGTCGAATGGCATAATTAGCTTACTCGATTCGAATTTCTTATTCGATACGATAGCGTACTCAATATCGAATGCGGTGATTAGACCCCAGATTTATATTGCAATATATTTAATTTATTTTAAAATAAAACAAAAATAAATCAAAAATTTTGTAGTTATCAATTTCAAGTGTATTTTTACTTCGAAAATCTAAGGTAATGATGTGGCTCTATTAAATCGAACACCACTGTATTTGACTGGCTATATTTATTTAATCGTATACTTTTAGATGCAGTTTCGAATAGATTTTTTCCATTTATCACATGAAATATTTAGTGTTATTAAAAATAATTTTTAAATATTTTAATTTTAGACCTTGTGGTTTATAAAAATAGACGTTAGATTTTTTTTATGACAGCGCAGGCTTAAAAAAAGAGCAAATAATTGTTTCTAATACTATCTACAGCAGATAGTACACGTCATTTCCTGTTGTTTACTTTTTCCTGTGTGGTTTTAAATTTACAACATCAGGATAATACTTAATTCGTAAAGTATCGTAACTTTGGATTAGTCTTTTTAAACTTTCATTTTATAACTTAATTGTTATAATCATATCAAACAAGGTATAGAAATTAGGTTCTAGGTAATTATGGTTTTTAATTAATTAAAAACATTCAAACACATTAAAGGAATATCTAGAGGCCTTAGACATATTATCCAAATATTATTTAAAGCTTTCTTTGAAAGAACTTTTTAGGGATTACTGCGAATTTCGATTCGAAACAAACATCATTCGAATTTGTATGACTTATATATTGGTCTTTCGAATCCAAATATGGAGTAACATCCCGCCTGTGGTGTCGATTAACAACGTCTAAAAATGAATATTCCTAAAGGCCGTTTCACAAGTACAGGGTATCCGTCGGGAAGGTATACTACCTTATTTTGCCGCCATTTTGGTAAACATTAGTCTTGACAGTTCATATTTGGCAGTCGTGAAGTAGACACGTGTCAAATTTATTATGGAAAAATATTCGATAAACCAACGTGTTTTATCAAAATCAATCATCTATTACTGTGACGATGAGAAAGTTAATGAAATTTTTGGGAGAAACAACGTGCCAACAAAACGCACTATTTATCGTGTAGTGAATGATTTTGAAGAAAGAGGGACTGTAGGTGAAAGGCCCAAGCATGGACGACAACGTACTGCAAGATAGGCTGAAAACATTACTGCTGTTCAAGAAAGTGTTCAAAACAATCCATAAAACTCAATTCGACGCCGTGCTCAGAAGCTTGGGCTTGGGAAGCGATATCGTGATATGATTGAAGACTTTTTAATGCCACAACTGCATGCTTTGATTAACGTGTGGTATCAACAAGACGGTGCCACATCGCATACAGCCAGGATTACAATGGTATAACTGTAGTATACCTTCCCGGCGGACACCCTGTATTAATACTTTTGAGGAAAATAAACCCTGACACGATAAGTTGTTAAATCAGGGTTGCATTTTGTTCAAAAGTATTAACCTTGTATTTTAGTGTGAAATGGCCTTTACCACTTGCCACCACAGTGGTGATAAATGGTCAATACGCAGTAAGACCTATTAAATATAAAACAAAGAAATACATACATATGTATGTTATTATCAACAGGAGCAATACAACACCATCAAAAATAAGAGAACGAAACGTGAAAATCAACGAAAAATGGGAATAGATAGACTTTTGAAATTGCCACAGAAAGTGTTTCTGCAGGGCCGTTATACCAAAAATTATTAAAAATTAAAGTGTGTTACGAAAGTGACAGGATTTTACGTATATGTATAACGTTCTCTTTTAACGGGAATACACTTTAATATTACTCAGAGTAAGTAACAAGAATAAAGTTAATAATGGAATTGCGATTCCTAGAAGTCGCGATTTTTTCAAATTTGGCCTTATCTTGTAAACGTTATAAGCAGACACTTGAAATATACACAGGATATGAAGTAATACTTGTTTTCTATAATAAAAAAATATTTAAAAGTCAGAGTGTCTCCATAGAACATGTCATTGTGACGTATGCATGTACATATATATATGTGGCGATAAAATCCTAACTTTAGCAATTGGCAAGTTATAATAATGGGCCTAAACTTAGCAAAACCTATTGAAAATATTTTTTGTTTTTTTCATAAAAAGTCAATATTTTGTTGTTTACTATATAACACTTAATTACAAACAATAAAAAAAACCGTATATTATCGCAAAAAAATTAAATTTTACAACGTAACTGCGTAATATGTATTTGAATAAATTATAAATAAGAATATAAAAACAATGTTTACTTTTAAAATTAAGTTAAGCATATTTAGTTTGAAGTATAAGTATTTTAAGATTTTTTAATTGATTTACTCTGTTTAACTTTCTTCATATTTTTGGCACAAATTTAACTTTTCTTTTTTGACTGGAAGATCTTTTTTAATATAATATTTTTAAATTTAAGTAAATTTTAAATTTCTTTCATTTTAGCATCATTGTCAGCATCTTCTGTCTCATTGTCATGGTTCAATCCATTTTTGTTCTCAATAAAATCTTTAAACTTCAGTTGATGATCACGATCATCAGTTTGCTGCTGATCTTTAATAGTATCACAAATCACCTTCCTGTCATCTTCTTTACATTCATTGGCTGTTGTTAATTTCTTTTTTTCCTTAATATTAAGTATATTTAATTTTTGTAAATTTTCGTTTTTGTCAAAAGGTTCTTTTTCATCGATATTTTCATCTCTTTTGTGAAGCTTTTCCTTAATGGTCATTGGTTTAGTTTCACAAGCATTTAGTTTTGCCATTGCTAGAGCATTTGAAATTTTTGATGCTGCCAATTTACTTTCAAAATCCATTTCGCCATAATGCGGACTTTGACCATGTGCTGCTCTCAGCAATGTTAATTGTAGTTCACGATGTTGTGGCGATTCTTCGAGTTTGATATCTAATTTTTCAGTCTGTTCCAAGGGTGCTGCAGGCTCTACCGTTAATGGAATAGCATGATGATGATGTGGTATATGACGATGATTGTGATGATGGTGACGATGATTGCTTTGAGTTGCTGCTGCTGCTGTCGTTGCTCTTGTCTGGTCTTTGGCATTTGAGCTTCTCTCCATGGCCTTTGTATTATTTGATGTTTTGTCTGCAGTGGAATTATTTAACGCAGCACCCCCACCCGCTTTAGCTGCAATATTGCCATTTTCATTCTTTGTACCTGCAGCATTTTTTGAGGTTTTCTCTAGTATTGCATTCAATTGCTTTTTGATTTTTGTCGCTTGTTTGGCGGTTAATTTTGCACTTAATTCATTTGCAATATTTCGCTTACTTTCAATATTACTGCAATTGCTATTGCTACTACTGCTTTTAGTGCTGCTGTTATTGTTGTTGCTACTACTGCTGGCGGGTAAATTGTGTGAACTTTTTTTAGTTGTTGCCACTACCGTTGCTTCAGCATTTGTAGATAATGTTGTTGCGGTTACTGAACCATTTGTTGTTGCCGTTGCTTTTTCATTTCCATTTGTATTATCTGTTATTGTTGTCGTTGAGGATGTAGACGTGGATGTTGTCGATGGTGTTGATTTACCATTATTTGCCGATTTTACTTCAGCTGCTTCAGAGTTGGTAACATTATCTTGTCGTTTCCATTTAGTACGGCGATTTTGAAACCATATTTTAACCTTAAAAGAAAGAAGTGAAATTGTTAATTAACATTTATTGCAAGAAGAAGTAATTGGAGTAAAAATAGGAATAGGTGTTGAAATAATTAGATTGGGCTTTTAGTACCCTTTGACATTAAATAACTTTAACAACGGATGGGGGTATATTATATTTATCATTTAAAAAAGCTGCTTCATGTTAAAAGTTTAACTTCAGACCGAATCCTTTTTTCATCAGAGTTTTGCGTCTCAATTGCATTGGTACAATGTTAAATCCTATATAGTTTCGATTCACCTCCTTTTGAGGTTAAGTTAAAAATTCGGTTGAAGAGTCGAAGATAATTAAAAATTAATACAAAAATTCAAGCTTGTTTTTTGAAAATAAGTTTCTACTATTGATTTTTTGCTTTCAACGATATGTGCAACCCGACATAAGATGTATTTATTTCGCCGAACAGTGGTATAGTTAAAAATGGTTTTTACATTTGGAGCCTTAAACAGAAAAAAACGCAAAGAAGTTTTCATGAAATTCCATTTTAGTGCCTCCTTAGATGGGTGTTATTATCTTATAAAATCAGATTTATCGAAACGGTTTAGAGTGGAGCCACCTGTAACCATTGTCCCCAGGTAAATGACCCTCTGAAAATAGAATTTTTTCCTCTTAAATGTTCTTTATGAAGTACTCGGAATAAAATTTGAACATAGGCTCCATATAAGCTCAATTCCCAAAAATCAATTTACTGTGAAGAGGTTAGGTAAAAAACCTTCAGTTTTTACTGGTCAATGGAGGAATCCGGAATAGTTGAAGCAGAACACCTCGTATGAGGTGGGTTTATCCTCAAAGGCATACCTGAGGCAATATAATCTCGGCAAAAAGGCCAGACGGGGTACCTTAGGCTGCGTTAGTGACAGATCATGGAAACTTTGTGTATTATCTAGCCTATGAAATGAAAATCAGAGAAGACGATATTTGTAGACTATGCCAGGAAGAGGCTAAGTTTATAGCGCACATTGTGTTTGAATGTCCACCGCTGTCCAGCATTAGACTTCAAACCACGGACAGACACAAAATAAATGTGGAAAAAGATTCTGTGATGGGAAAGATGATCAACAGTTTGAAAACAGTACAGTTGAGAGTAAAGGCTAGTGATAATACATTCGGCTGAATGAAAGCAAGTTAGTCGTTAATTAACAATCTGGTAGCAGAAATCATTGAGTTGTAAATTTCTTTTTCTAAAGCACATAGTTAAGTCAAAAACTGCCAATAGGCTTGACGCCTCTCGTAAAAATAATGTTTACAACTAAAGAGACTTAAAATTTTATTGTGGATGTCTATGTTAGTTGAATAAAAAACAAGTAGAAGTGCTATATTCGGCCGTGCCGAATCTTCTATACCCTTCACCATGGTGATTTTATTTATACAGACATGTACAGCATTATCCATATTGTTGACTCTTAACTTAAATAAAGTCGTATGAGAAAAAATTATTATTCATGAGTTAAAGAAATAGAAGACAAATGAAAACAAACTCCGTTTGCTACAATTGTCGCCGTGTTGTCAGCTACTTAATGCTACTGAAGCCGAGAGCTACATCGTAAACTCTGACATTGTTGTAGAAATACTTAGTTTGCTTTTATAAAATTAAATAACTTTTTCAAAAAATTATAAATATTTCCTCCAAAACTTTTTGTTTGTATATTAATTTGTAATTTATAATTTTGTGACATTTTCTTTTGTTGAATAAAATAGAAATTAGCCTAAGTTGACGACAGCCACAACGGTGGCCGTGTAGCCATGTAGCTTTGCTGACTTCAAAATAATCGTTTTATTTTCTATTTGTTTAATGTACCTAGGTTTTAAAACAGAGATCTCATCTATTTAAAAATCAAACGAATTAAAAAAAATATGTTACTCTATATACACACATACATACATATGTATATTCTTAATATTAATTATATGTTATGTTACAGTCATGATTTTCATTTTCGAAGAAATATTGAAATTTCTGTTTTAATTTTTCGAAAATTGTGTTTAAAAATTTTTTGTAAAAATAATTTTTTAAAAAATTTTTGTAAAATTTTATTCGAAAATTTTTTGGAAAATTTAAAAGAATTTTTTTTTTTAAATATTTTTCTGAAAAATATCTAAATATGTAAATTTTTTTTTATTTTATTGAAATTTTCTTTGTTAAATTTAGGACCTCTCTGCAGTCTATATTGATTTAGAATGGTCAAACTAAAGCAAAAAGAAATCCTTAAAAAAAATTCCTCATATTGACACATGGGGGGTCCTTTTAACTACTCCTATTTATCAGTGGGTACCATGTGGGTCCATTGGCTACCTCTATGTGTATTGCTTTCTATTAAGGTCTCTAATACAAATCAAAGCAGAAAAACCCTACCAATCTAAAAACAAACAAAAATCGCCCCTCGCAGGGGGTTATTGATCCCCCGAGATCTGTATGCACTCCTTGCGATCTACCTGTCGCAGTCTAATATTTATTTGACAAAAAAAGGCAAACCAGAATCATTAAAGCCGAAAAAAATTAAAAAAAAAAACGTAAAAAATATAGGTCCGATCCGATGTTGCTGAATTGCAATACCAAAATTTTCGAAAGTATGCCTGACAGATTGGTGTGCTTAAATTTTTTGTATCTCTTCTGGTGCCTTGGAAAATGACATTACAACACTAACACGGATAGACGGACATCGCTTAATCAACTTCTCTATGTATAAGGATCCAGAATATATATACTTTATGGGGTCGGAAATGAATATTGTATTAATTACACGCGGAATGACAAACTTATATATACCCTTTCCACCTGTGGTGAAGGGTATAATTAAACGGAGGCGTGTCATCTTTTGAAAGAATTACAAAATAATGAGTGTAAGGGCCTTACTTCCAATCGAAAATAGAAGAGCCATTGGAATCAGTGAATACCTGAAATTAAACAAAAAACGAAGAAAAAACGCCGTTGAATAATGTATCAAAAAAAAAAAAACACAGTTTTCTAGAAAAGCCCATTCGTACATAACAAAACAGTCATACACATCACTTGTGAAACCAATTTTAGAATATGGTTCAATAATATGGGATCCACAATATAATGTGCACAGCAACCATAATAAATCAGCTCAGAAGCAATTTCTAGTTTTCTTCTTTCGAGGTTTGATTAATTGGTTATTCATTACCGTTAAATGTTGTGAAAAAGCGAGATATAATTGTTTATTTAAATAGCTAATTTTAGTTTTAAGCGAAAAACACATGTTATGATCTGTAAGGATTTTATCTATAGACTAACTAAATAATTAAAAGGGCATTACGGTAAGAGGTCATGTTAATGAATTGCGTACTTTGGTTTTAGTTTATTAAAAAGAATGTTCGTCTTCTTAATTGGCCATCAACTGGATAGGGTTTTCCCGTAAGGAAATAAATAATTACTAATTCAAGACATTAGGAACTCCTGAACCCCCTTGGCAGGGATAATAATAGAAGTAACTTAAGCTGGATAACTGAGTTAGCTACATATCATAAGATAGTTAAGTAACATCTAGCCAAGATATAAATCGAAGAATATTAAACTTGCAGCCTGCGCTAGCATAAGGCTTATGACCACGGGCAGAAACTTGTTACATTTTTGACTAGCTCTGTAGCGAAATTTTCCCTTAGCACTTTTTCAAAAAAAAAAGAGCTAATATAGCTCTTTTTATTCTTAAGCAAGCCACAGTCGATACAACCGTCGAAACAACTTGATTAGGTTGTTCGCGAATTGTACACGAGTTGTAACGCACACTAAATTGTATCGTTTGTGGAACAAGCATGCAACTGATTCCTAAAATTATTGTTACAACCGTCTTAACGTATGTAATTATATGGCTTGCTTTATAAACAGCGCGTTTGACACTGTATGCTTTGCTCAATAAATTTTCGCTTTTTACCCTTTATTCTAAGTAAACTTTTTGCAAATGTAAAAATGGAAATGAAATGATGAAATGACTGAAAAAATAAAAAATCATTAATCATTTTTCAAATTAGCGCTTTTTAGCTTGTTTTGATGGCGGGGTCTAAGCGTTTGGTCCTTGAAAAGTTGGCATTCCTGCATATGCAAAGATTCATAAAAACAAACATAAACTGAGTAAAACATAAACTGAGTAAAACATATACACACGCATATTTATACAAGTATAAAATAAACACTCCCTCTCGTCAGCAGAAATGTACACACGTATGTGTATATACTAACGTGAGCGCAAGATGTTAAAAAGTGTACAGTATTGCATATTTTTGAAAAGCAAATATTGATTGTATGTGTAGTGGAATATTACTAAACAGTAAATACATAGAACAAGAGAGTAAACAGTGCAAAAATCAGTGCACCTCATTTGAGCTTACAGTTTTATCAATTGTACAATAAATATGCTGAGCATTTCATATTGTTCACTAGTTCATTTTACTTAAATTTTCTTGAGAGTAAAATCTCTGATTTTTGAGAGAAAAAATTAAATTAGATTTTTTTATTCATCAATAAATAAATTAATATACATAAAATAACTAAAATACAAAGTACAAACCCATGCTTTTAACATCATACATGTATGTATGATTTCATATCAAGAGACACTATTGAAACAAAATATTCACTACTGAAATTTTATTTCAAACAACAACAAATATTGCATTGGTTGGAAGAAGAGCAAATGCTATTGTATGTTTTTCTTTAAGAGCACAACAATATTTGTATACACATGAAATCAAGTGCAAGAAAAAAGAGACCAATTCATTATGGAACATTATGAACTTAGTCTAACAAGACTTTTTATGCTCATGTTTAGTATATACATAACTACAAAAGAAAGCAGAGATATGCACACGTATGTACATACATAAATACACAAATAAAAAGGGACCTGCCAGATCTTTCTAGTATAGAACATTCTAGGCGTTTTGCTCGCCTATTAATATAATTCCTAGTTTCGAGCTGCATGGCAGTATTGTTTGAAACGTCTAACAGTTCAGTTCTCGTGTTTTAAGAGAGTGTTAAACAGTTTATGTTTTTTTTAACAGTGGTGTCAGTCAAAGTTATTTAAAGTTGAATAAATAATGTGACTTACAGTAAAATTTAAATCGGTGTATTTTTATTTTGAAATTAAAAGAATCCACCATAAGTTAAAAACGTAACAACATCTATACATATAATAAAATTGTAACTCAATTCCGTCTGTCTGCTTTTCTTTTGCGTTCGCATCACGTAAAAACTATTGGATGGATTTTAACAAAATTTAGTAAGGAGATACTTGAGTATCCTGATCCCAATATAGGATACTTTTTTCCACAAAAATATCTTATTTCCAAGAGAAAGTGGAAAAAAGCAGCGAAAGTACGCAGTTGAACTAACTGGATATGTATACTTTATTTTTTATAAAGTAAAAAATACATAAACTGATACGCAGCAGAGACTGACAAAAAGTACTTATAAAATAAATGTAGTTAAGTATTTACACATATTTTTGGGTATTAGTTATACCTATGCTTATAACACAGAAAATACCTACTCATTTACAGTTAAATAAGTATGGGTGTACTCAATACTTATAACAAACATTATTTATACACAACGAACTTAAAAATGTATGAGTACAACTGGTTGTAGGTAGATAATGTGATGGGTTTCTGTCATACCCATACTTAAATTGTGAAATAATTAATAGATATAGTTTCATATATTTATAAAATATTCTAAGTATACTTAGAGTATTTACATACTTGTACTTATTCCTACTCTATACTTACAAGTATGGGTATAGCCAATAATACTTTATCCAACTTTTACTTATACTTAGTTGTATTGCAAAAAATAATGAACAAGTATGCGAACACTTATTCTCTGCCTATACTTGTAGTTATTTAAGTTGAAATCAATATGAGTATGTGTGTATGGTATGTTGTTTGAGCTGTAGTTATACACATTTATACACGTTTGGCCTCAAATACTTAATAAGTACTGAAAATGATACTTTTGTCATTCTCTGATGCCAAGCATAGTTTAAGGCGAAACTAAAAACGTAAGAGTCTTTGGTGTGGATTGCTTTCAAAGCAAAATCGAACAAAATATTGCAAGGACCCTGACGAAGTGGCGGGAATTAGTATCCACAAAAAGATTCCATACAGTTTTTTAATCCTACGAGTTCTTTAAAAAGTTTCAAATCTAACCATATGGCAAAATTAATAATTTTATTATTAATTCTTCACAATGATTAATATTTGACAGGAAATTAAAAAAAATCATATTAAATTTACCACATAATTAAGAAATCATTCTTTATATTTTGCAAAATCATATTTTTTATTTTCTATCCTCCTCGTGAAATCGAAATATCTTTTAACGCAGTAAAGTTTCTTTTTAAATTCCATGTGCCAAATTAAAATCTCTTTGGCAATTCATATTTATGTAATTTAAAAACTCATTAACTTTTTTCCTCTTCTTAGTTCTTGCTGCAATACTCGTTCGTACGACACGCAAAAAATAAATTTAATATTGGAAAAGTGAGTGAAAAAACGAATTTTAAACCGCTACAATAAATTTAATTAAAAATATTCTATATTTAATCTAAAGATTAATGCAGCTGCATATTTTTCGCACTTAATGTAATAGAAAATTTACGTACAACGACAATTAATGCAGCAAATATGTTTTGCGTAAATCAAATTTACTAAAATTGAAATCATCTACGAGTGATAGAAAAACATATTTTGTTTTCTATTTGGCTTTAATGCTTTTTACACGTACATGCTGTTTGTGTATTATAATGACGTGTATTAACTTTATCGCATAAAAGTATCTGGCTACCGTTTGTATAACAACTACACAGAAATTGCCTTGACTATCTGCAAAGCAGACATTTAAAGGTTTTTAATCTTAATGAGTGGGAGAAAGTAAATAATTTAATGTAAAATGTTTTATATTCATATTTTAACACAAATGTTAGTTCTGGAATTGTTGATTTTCCCGCCCACAAAAGCTTGGATGAGCTTTCAAACAACAGTTGTCTGATAGATGCACACACATATCTTCACGCTTTTTAGGATTCCGTACCCAAAGGGTAAAAACGTAACCCTATTGTTTTCGCTACAATGTCTATCCGTCCGTCCGTCAGCGCCTTGTATCTCTGGCAACCGATAGACTCTTGAAATTTTCACAGAAGGTGTATAACTGTGGCCCCTATAACAAATAGTAAAAAGAGTGTTAAAGGGTGTGCCGACAGTGACGTGATTTGCATGAATAAGGACAAATTTGTTAACCATAATAGATAGACTCTTAAATTTTTCACAAATGGTGTATTACTAAACAGTAAAAATTAAAGGGTTTTCCGACAGTGACGTGTTGTATATAACGACATATTTTATGAACCGGTAGACTTTCCGATTTGTATAGAAGATGTGTTGCCATAGCCGCTATGACAATGGCTAAAAATTAAAGGGTGTTCTGACAGGAACATGTTTTTCACGTATAGTAACTTATTTTTTAAGCGTAATAGGTAGACTCTTGATATATCTATAGAAAGGGAATTGTTCCGACAGTGACATGATTTTTACATAAATACCCCTATTTTATAAACCGTAATAGATAGACTCTTGACATGTTTATAGTAGATGTTGTACTTCGGCCGCTGTAACAATTACTAATATCTAAAAGGTTTTCCATCAGTGACATGTTTTTTCCGTATATTACCTTATTTTTGAACAGCAGTAGGTAGGCGCATGTCTATTTTTATAGAAAGTGTATAACCATGGCCGCTATAACAACAATTACTAAAATTTAAAGGGTGTTCCAATAGTGATGCAATTTTCGTGAATATGACTTTAATTTTAAAATAAAGGATGACTCATACGACATGAAAAAATTAACAACTTGAATTTTTAAAGTTGTACTAAACATAGTAGGGAACCCTACGTGTGTGAGTCGAACTCGCACTTGACTGATTTATTTAATAAAACTTGTTGAGATTATTCGGAAATGCATTATGCTCTGATGAGCAGCTGACATAAATTTATATGTAAAATATTTTTTTTTTATTAATTCCTATTAAGAAAGAATATTTTTTTAGTTTATATGTTAATTTTGAAAGAAAATATAAAATGTCAAATCGCTTAATTATAATTATTTGTTAGTGGTAATTACAAAATTTATAATAAAAACATCATTATAGTTTGTAATAAAAGCATCATTATAGTTTTTATATTTTATGTAAATAGACGAATCCCTTGATACAATTCACGAAACGTTAGGAAAAAATGTAATGAATGAACTATATGTACATCTATATATATATATATATATATATATATATATATATATATATCTATCTTTCTCTTCGTGTTCGCATCACGTAAAAACTAATAATACGTGATCCATTTCGAGATTCCCGACTTTTTTAAAGCAAAAAAAAAAAAAAACAGAAAATTCAAATTTAATGGAGAATGTTTATTATCATTTGAAAGAACATTCTTTGGCATTTATTTTTTGAAGATTATGTCTATCAAATGTTGCTCGTTGCTACGTTGCTGATGGTCCATCCGTTGAGTTTAATTTTCGATGACTCGTTCGAGCATTTCGACTACCGAATGACAACACGCGTAATGTTTTCCTACAAGGACTGAATCGAAGCGGGTTTGTCCGCATAAACTTTAGACTTTACATATCCCTACAGGAAAAAGTCTAGCGGTGTGATATCACACGATCTTAGTGGCCAATCGACCGGCCCAAAACGTGAAATTATGTGCTCACCGAAATGTAATCTCAATAACTCCATTGATTGATGCGATGTGTGGGAAGTGGCGACGTCT
Organism: Phasia obesa; assembly: GCA_949628195.1. NCBI lineage: Eukaryota > Metazoa > Arthropoda > Insecta > Diptera > Tachinidae > Phasia > Phasia obesa. The sequence continues at coordinate 80,860,632 of OX451215.1, forward strand.
TCAATTTCAGACATCAAACAGTCGGTTATCATGGCACGATAGCGGTCACCATTGACGGTTACGTTCGCACCATTTAAAAAAAAAATATGGACCGATAATTCCATCGGCTCACAAACCACACCACCCTGTTGTTTTTTCTGGATGAAGTGTCAGTTCTTGAATCTCAGGTTGCTCTTCGTCCTAAATTCGAAAATTTTGTTTGTTTACATACCCATTGAGCCGGAAATAGGCCTCATCACTAAAAAAAATTTACTTCGAAAACGTCGGATCTTTTTGGAACTTTTCAAGAGCTAATAGAGCGAAGCGATGTCGCTTGGGAAGGTCGAGCAGCTTCAGTTGTTGCACAAGCTGTATTTTGTATGCTTTCAATTTAAGATCTCGACGTAAAATGCCCCAAGTCGTTCCATACGTCAGTCCGAGTTGCTGCGAACGGCGCCGAATCGACTCTCCACGGTCTTCGTATACACTCTCCGCTACGGCCGCTATATTTTCTTCACAGATTGCTGGACGTGGTCTATTCGGTCGAATATTAAACAATAATGAATGTTGGGTCTCAAAATAGGTGATGGTGTTGGGAATAGTATGCTCAGTAGGCCGATTATGTTGACCATAAGTTGAGCGAAGTGCACGAAACACGTTCCTCACAGAACGTGAATTTTCGTAATAAAGCTGCACGATTTGTAAACGTTGTTCAGGCGTAAATCTTTCCATTATGAAATGCCAAACAATACTAAACATAAATAACATGGCAGCATGACAAGACTTACACGTGATCTGTCAAAAAATGCTATTGAAAAAAGTATCTCTACTTGAATCACTCATTAGATAGATTTTAACAAAATTTTGTGGAAATGTACCTTAGTATCTGATTCCAATAAAGGATACTTTTTTCCGCAAAAATATCTTATTTTCAAGAGAAATTAGAGAAAAAGCAGTGCAGGTACGCCAATTTAAAGGTACTGCATACTTTAAGGCATTTTTTATTTATCTGCGAAACAAATGGCGCTGTTTTAAAATAATGAGTAACTCATTTCCTGTCTGTCTTTTACAGAGCTTTACAATAATTGTTAGAATTTTATATAAATTTTAGAATTTTATCCAGGGATGGGTACCATTATATAAAGTAAATACGTAAGTCTCAAAATTTGGTGTGAATTACTTTCAAAGCAAAATTGAACAAAATATGGTCAGGACGCACACAATGTGTGTGGGTACAGCGAGTTGGAAATAAAAGTTTAGGAATAATTTCAAAAACAATAAAACAAATTTAAATATGAATAATAACATGAAGTTAATCAATTTGTCACGTAAGGCGTTCAATACATGTATTTATTTACACGCAATAAATAAACTTAAAAATCATTAATTGGTTTATAATTTTTCACGCCATACATATGTACAATGAAATTATTCCTTTAGAGTTCTTCCACTTACTCCGCTTGTTGGGTATTTAGTGAATTGTGCATTCACGTACATGTACGTTTGCAAAAGTGTCGCCATACATTAAATACACACTATATAAATGTTGTTTATTTTTTGTATACAATTTTTTTTTATCTCGACAATTTTCATACTTTTGGCTAAATGAAAAACGAAATGTATGTTGCCACATTAGAGTGCCGCCAAATAAGATTCAAGTATTTTCAAGAGATTTCTTTTTTATTCGCGTTATTTCTTAAAATGTAAGAAGGCAACAAGCACTGTTTAAGAAATAAAAATTAAAAACAAACAAAATCATGAAAGACATGACAACAGTTGAAATAATTTTGTGATACCTTGTCCCAATTGCAATGGCAGAAAGACAACCAACCAGCCAGTAGCATAGCCATACAGCAGCCCAGGTTGGTTTAAAAAAGCCAGTTTGGCTGTTTATATTTTTTTCTATTCTTTATTTGAATTTTAATATCGCTGTCTCCTATTCTAAACAAGACCAAGCAACAAAAGGCGGCAAAAGTCACATCTTATGTTGAATATAATTGCTTGGGTGGTTTGCAAAGGAAGAAGCCTTAGCAATGGTTTGCTAAATTTTAAAGTATAAATATTAAAATATTTATTAAGAAATTTATTTTATTTACCAGTGCACCAACCCACTGTGCAGTTGTAGCTTTATAAACATTTGTCCACTTTAATTTTTTTTTTGGTTTTTCCTTATTTTTTTTTCCTTTAATATTAGCAACTACTTGGTTTATTTTAGCAACAACGGCAGTAGCGGCAGCAGCAGCTAATGATGATGATTGTGCTTGCAAACCAATTAAAATTCAAAGAACCATGAAGGCCTGTTTGTACAGATTTTTTCTTTTTTGATTTCAATTTAGTTTCTGCATTTTATTTCTCTTGGCTTATGCAAGTACGTACTATTTATTTGAAAACAGAAAATTAAGAACAATTTTTAAAGAGCTTTTCCTTCTTTTTTATTTTCTTTCTTTTTTTTGTCGAGAAACGAGAAAAACGAAATCTCAAAAGAAAGAACAAATTACTTTAAGGTTTTTATAATTGATGTTAAGCAGCAGTAAATTAATGATGCTTCTGTTACCACTGTTACTGACTAACTTTATAGCTGGGCATACAAAGAATTTTTTTTGCAGTTGGTTGTCCTGCTTCCAAAACTATAAAGTTTTAAATATTCCTAAACAACAGCAACAAAGTAAGTTGTAAGAAAAATTTCAAGTATTTCCTTTTAAATCTTTTTACAGATTTAAAGTTACTTTTTGGTAAAAAGAGTTTAGGTTTTCTTATGGTACAATGATAGGAATTTTAAAGTTTTTTTCAAAAAAAGTGCAGCAATAATAAAGGATTATTTAATTTCTTAAATTTTATTAAAAAATAATTTATAAATAAAAAAAGTTTAAATTTATACTCCTTTTAGTATGCTTCCCTTAATATAATAGTTTTTAAACCTTTTAATTATTTAACAGACTTTGAAATCGTAGTAGGATAAGGCTTAATTAGCCTTTTATATTTGTAGTATGGTCATAGGAAAGAGTGGGGCATTAATCCCAGAACAGCTAACTGGCTTTTTAACACGGTGATAAAGCCTATACTAATATACACAGAAAAATTTTTTTGCACCAATTAAAGGTTTTAATTATTTTCAGAAACAGTTTTAATTAATTTTTTAATTGATTCAATTATATTCTTAATTAAGAAAGAACAAAACAAATTTCTAATTAAATAAATGATTGAATCAATAAAACATTGAATTAAATTTGTGTCTAAAACTAATTTAAACCTTTCATTGGAGCAAAAAATTTTTTCTGTGTATGGAACACTGGTCTACAGGGTAATTAAATCAATAACAGCGGTTCACACCAACCCGTCAAAGACACTTTTTACTACGTTGCACTGGCTCTCGGCTGACCTAATGGCCAAACAACCCACATATAAAATTTTTACAATAAAATTGTCTATAAAATTTTTACAAGAAAATTGTCTATAAAATTTTTACAAGAAAATTGTCTATAAAATTTTTACAAGAAAATTGTCTATAAAATTTTTACAAAAAAATTTTCTATAAAATTTTTACAAGAAAATTTTCTATAAAATTTTTACAAGAAAATTTTCTATAAAATTTTTACAAGAAAATTTTCTATAAAATTTTCTATAAAATTTTTACAAGAAAATTTTCTATAAAATTTTTACAAGAAAATTTTCTATAAAATTTTTACAAGAAAATTTTCTATAAAATTTTTACAAGAAAATTTTCTATAAAATTTTCACAAGAAATACAAAGAGCAACCTGGTCATAGATATCGGCAAACTTCGACCGTGCCACTATTTTGGAATGTTCTTTAGTAATCTCTGATAATATCGATTATAGCTCGCTCACACTTTTACCAATAAAAGATTCGGAGTATCAAGATGACAGCCTCTCTGTTTGTATAGACGGGTCAAAGTTTGACACTGAAGTTGCGGAAGCCGTATTAAGTCCCTAGATTCGGAATCAAATTGAAGTTTAGGCTGCAGAACTTATTCAGTGTTATTTAGGCTGAAATTTTCGACCATAAAAAATGGCAACTTGGCTGAGGTACCCCAGAGTATACGGAAAAAAATTATCCAGATCTGTACTGATGGCAAAGCTGCGACAAACTCCTAATTGAGTGCGTCATTTTGGCTCGCGAATAACGGACATCTCTAAAAGATATGGCCAGACAATCCAACTTTGAGCTCTTTTGGGTATTGGGATGCCTCGGAATATATTTGCGAATGAACTTGCCTAATTTTAAAGCCACCTTAAGGATCGGGAGATAGATAAACCAGTTGATGGCCCGCTTAGTTGCTGTAAAGCTAACTTTTTTATTGGGGGCAACACAGATCAGATAGTCTGAAAAAGTAACATGCACGATTTCGATACTCCTACGGACGAAGAATTATTGAAAGAATACTACAAAACTGCTAAGAATCCCTCGGGGATAGATGTGAGCACTCGGGGCTGTGCTGACAGGGCATTATTTCGCTGACATTGTCAGCGGAAGAGATATATGCTGATAGTTGTCCGGAAGAGAAGGCAATAGTGGAGCACCTCCTTTGCCCAGCCTTATCTACAGACAGGGTGGCCTTTCTTTGAAGTTCGAGGCTACAAGAACTTATAGATCTATTCGATCTATCTAGATATGAGATAACTTATTTCATCTGGGTTCGGTACTAGACCTACTGTGGATTTTATAAAATCCTAGTGCCAACATTCTTTTAGAAGGACCATTAAGACAAAAGTATGTAAGTTTAAAATATCCAAATCTGTGCAACCTAGCTTTACCTTAGCTACAACTTTATGTCTCACACTGTATCGCAAAACAATAGTGGAGTACCTCCTTTGTCATTCATTTACCAGTCCTATCTATTGTCAGTTCAGTTCGAGGCATTAGAACTACTGTGAATTTCCCAAAAGAAGCCTAGGGCTCTGGTTTATCTACTTCTTAGAGATATCACAATGGGACCGTTAGGACTAAAGTGAGTCAGTTGTAAATGACCAAACCTGTGCAACCTAACCTTACCTAAGCTATAACTATTCGGTAAAAACTGTTAAGTTTTTCCAACTGTCTTGCTTGAATGTAAATAGATAACCTGCAATCTCACTATCACTGCTAAAGCAAGTGGTAAAAATTAAATAAAGTTTAAAAGCCTTGCTTGAGCCCAAGGCGAATTGATACCAGATGAGAGCACTATGGCAACACCTACAACAAAACAACAACTTTGACATTCTACTAGCCTATATAAAGTAATGTATTTTTGACACGACTAGAAAAATAAGGAGAGCAAAAAATAATAAACTGGGCTTACGCCTTCAGCTGGTATAAATTCGCCTTGTTTAAGCCTTAGTGGTTAAACATTTGTTTTGCTACAATTTTCTTTCTCGACGAAAATTTAAATATTTCTTTTGGACTTTTACTTTATCTTGTATTCGGCTTCTTAAACTACGAGTATACCTTTGAGTTTAGAGATTTTCTGCAATTTTTATGAAGTTTTCTTTTTTCTTTTAGCCATTTTGCACGTTGCTTCTATCCTGTTGACTACATATATACCAGTATATTCGTTGGTTTGTTTTTTTTTTTATTTTAACGATGCGTAATTTTTGTCTTATTTTACGTTTCAGTGCATTTCTGTCGCGAAAACAGAGTCACAATTTTAACGACGAACAATTTGATTTATGTTAATCATCACATAATTTTTAAAATGTATTTAATGTTTGTTAAATGGCAATTAACTTAAATGCATGAAAGGTAATATACATTTGTAATTCTTTTCAGAAAATTTATGATTTTTTTATAGTCTATAATTAAGAACTTGCTTGCGTTTATGCGTAGCCAAAATTTAATTTAAAATTAAATAGAATTTTTATTACGTCCTCTTCTTAGTGAAGTAAAATAAGAATTTTTATTTTTATGGCGACAACTGAATTATAAACTTAATTTATAAACGGTGTTCAAACATTTAGGTAAGATTTAGAAAGAAATCGGCCGATTGCATGCCGGACTCACTGACGAAGGAGTCTGTACCACAACACGTTAGGACAAATTACCTCCTTTTTTGTGCAAGAGTCATAAAAATCAAATTGCCGTTTTATATTAAGTTTTGAATTGAAGCTGTTTCATAAAATAACATGTAGTTTTTATTGTGCTAGGTATAAGGCACTGTTACACATCAGTGCGTCAAAAACAACAAACGCAGTTATACCTCATCGGCCTGACAATATTCAGTTCGATTTTGCTTTGAGAGTAATCCGCACCATATCTTAAAACTCTTACTATTGTAGTGCTGCAGTTATGGTTTAATATTTACTTTAAATATAGGTACCCATCTCTGGATAATTACGCAGGATGTTGCTACATAGGCTTTATATAAAATTCTAAAATTTATAAAAAATTCTAAAATTATTTGAGAGTTTGTAAGTATTAGTGTCTAAAATATCCCGCTTACAAAAATAAAAGGTCCTGCCAAGTTTGTAGTACCATTAAAGCGGTACTTTTACTATTTTATCTCAATTTTCTCTTGAAAAGAAGATATCTTAACGGGGAAAAATTACCATTTATTTGAACCGGTACACTAAGGTACTTTCTCACAAAATTTTATCAAAATTAATTTGACAGAGAAACCAAAATTGGTGTTTTAAAAGAGAAGTACCACTCAGGCAATTAATGCCTATATTAACTGTGTTACTTCCTTTGGAAAGGGATAGTAGTAGATAAGACAGATGGTTGGTGTGATAGTAAAGCTTCGCTTATGGCAACACTGCAATTGCACGTTATGATTATTTTTAGAACAGTGTAGCAAGCGCCTCTGGTGTTATTTAGGCGAATTAGTTTAGAAGCTAGTATAGCCAATTTGTAATAATTTTACTTCGCCGGCGATTTAGTGCTATGTGGTAATACCGGCTAAGAAGGGCGCTGTGATATGCATTATTATAAAGAGAAATTAATACATATCAGAAAAATTGATGTTGCCATGGCTGAGTATTGAACTCGTGACCATTGCTTAGTAGTCAACGTGCTAACCACTTATTCCATATCGATAAATATACACATCAGCAACAACATTTTCAATAAATATTTTATGTATACCTGACAAAAATTTGTCTTGATAAAAGTCAAACTTCATACAAAAAAAAAAAAAGAACACTATTAAAAATAATTTTTTTTTATATGAAGTTTGACTTTTATCAAGATAAATTTTTGTCAGGTAAAGACAGTATATTACAGTTAAAGTGATTAAAGCTGCTACAAAAAACGTTATAAGTTTTTTCTGTGTAACCAACATGTTCCATTTTTTTATTTTATAAATTGATCTTTAGATGTAACGAAGAAAACGGTCTTACTGTTATGGTCAATATAGCGTTACTCAAAGATGTTGAAAAGGATTTTCTTTCCAGAACTACGCCGTTTTTTGCTTCTCCTGTAAACTTACACAGTGCAACACGGAAAAAAATAACCATATACGGACACCACTACGTGATAAAAGACCAAAAAAAGACCCCTGTCTCCCAGTTATGCCCAAAGTCCTCCAGGTTTTTTTTTATGGGCCCTCAAAGATGTGGGGCCTCGATGTCATTTTTGCAAAAAAATGATCATTTACTCAAACTCATATTTTGCAAACCGTTTGGAATTTTGATATACTCTCTGAGGCAAAGTTGTAGCTCTTGTCATAAATAACAAAAATTGTTAACATATAAAATCAAAAAAAAAAACTTCATCTTCAAGGTCAAAATCGCAAAAAACTTAAAAAAATTCATTTTTTTTACCTTTTTTCCCCTGTTCAGGTCCATAGGTAGCAAACCGTTCAAAATTCAAGGATCTTAAAATTTTATGTAGATTACTTTCAAAGCAAAATCGAACAAGATATTGTAAAGACGCTGATAAAGTGGCGGGTACAGCTAGTAACTAATATATATATATATAACAAATAGAAATTTTCGATTGAAGTATTTTTATCCTAAGAAGACTACTATTTGATTTGAAAATCTGTGTGTTATATTTCTTGACGCACAATGTTGCAGTTAAATGCTTTGTATTTAAAAAAAATTGTCTTCAAAATTAGACTGCTGGCATAAGAGCATATGAATTAGTTTAAAAAATATCTTTACATTGTAAAAAACTTATGATTCATAAAACGGCTCATAATTTTGAATATATTTACCGTAACACAAAACTTTTGATCTGCTGACATCATTTTATATTTCAATTTACATGTCGCCTAAGTAAACAAGAATTAGTTAAAATTAATTAAATGAAATAAAATTGCTCTATCACCAACATATAAAAAGAACTTCTCTTATGCTTACAGCACCCAGCAAACACAAAATCTAACGTTTGACATAATATTTTTATACCCTTCACCACAGGTGTAAAGGGTATTATAGGTTGCACAAGGAGCCGACTCCGTGTAGGGGGAAAACCGACTCACTTGGGTCCCTTTGGTCCCGTTGTGACAATAGGGAAGGGTATTATAAGTTTGTCATTCTGTGTGCAATTTCTACAGTATTCATTTCCGGCTTCATAATTTATATATATGCTGGATTCTTATACACAATTTGATTAAGCGATCTCCGTCTTTCCGTCTGTGTTCGGGTTGAAATAAACTTTGCCAAGGCACCAAAAGAGGTATATAACATTTAAGCTAACCAATCTGCTAGGCATAGTAGTTTTGAACATTTCGCTAATACAATTCAGCAACATCAGACCATTCCATTCGAGGCTACGGACAAAAAACCACGCCCATTTATATATTTTTTTTACTATTTTTTTCGGTCGTAATTATTCTCTTTGCTTTTATTTCTTAAATAAATACTAGTCCGCGACCAGTAGATCGCATGGAGTAGATACAAATCTCGGGGGATCAATAACCCTTTGCGAGGGGAGATGTTTGTTTGTTTTTAGATTGGTAGGGTTCTTCTGCTCTGATTTTTATTAAAGGTCTTTATAGAAAGCAATACACATAGAGGTAGCCGATAGACCCACAGGATGCCCACTGGGAGCCAGGAGCAGTCAATAGGCACAATATGACCCCCCCTCCCCAATGTGCTTTAGTCTGATTATTCTAACGCAATATAGATTGCAGGAAGGTCTTAATTTTACAAAAAACATTCGATTAAATTTATACAAAAAATTTTCTACAAAATTTTTGCAAACATAAAAAAATGTCTAAAACTTAAAAGTAATTACTGAATGCATATTGCTGTAAAATTGCGAAACATAACAGAGTTAGGGAATATTTAACATTACAATGGTTAGGGGATAGAAGATGCAGCATGGCCGAATATAGCACTCTTACTTGCTTTATTTAATATTATATATTCATTAATTCAGTTTCGAATGTTGTTTTCAATTAAAAAATAACATTCGAAAAACGAGCAAGATATGCGTTTTTATGTTGGAAAATTAAGGACTCGAGCCTGGTCGCCTATTTCGGCCCTTTTTTGCAAAATACTCTCTTCAAACGGATCAATTGCATTGGGCACAAGTCTCCCGTTTTACCTCTTTTTAACATCCCACCAAACGCAGAACTGTATCTTGTTGCATTGGATACTTGGTTTTGATATTGATGTTCCTAGTTCCTGCACAGTGGTCTTAAACCCATTTTTATTGGCATAAATTCTAATAAAAAAAAAGTTAAAAATAAAAATGGACAGCCGTACTGCAGCCACAACCCACATTACATCTTTATTATATGTATGTCAACTCGGAACGTCCTAGATTTTATTTTTTTTTCATTATTCATTTAATTTTTTTTATTTTTATTCATTTCATTATTTATTATAATAGTCCAGTAGACTAGTAGTAGCCTAGGGGTTGAGGGTTCGATTTCCGCCAAAGTCTGTGGGTACTGCAATTCAACGAGTGAAGGTGATTTCTTTATTTCGAATGTTTTAATTTTTTTGTCGTTTACCACTGGGCGGCTTTCCCGCTCATTGCGAGAACTCGGTCTTAGAAACAGTATTTTCGAATTTTACCTTTCGCGAGCTAGAAAAATGTGTCAGTGTTGATCACAGTTAATCACAAACATTCGAATTAATCACAAATATTCGAGGCGGGTGGCTGTATTATCGGGCCATTGGGAAATCGGTATAATTGACTCTGTTGTAGCTGCCAGGTGGAGGGAAAGGAGCAAATGGCCTTTCACCTTCTTTGCAAATTTTCGACCCTTAATTCTTCGAGAGACAAATTTCTTGTAGCAAACATAATAGATGATCTATCTGAGCTATTAAGGACCAATCTGGGTTACCCTATTAGATATCTTAGTGCAATAGGATGGGAACTAGATATTCACATTTGAATTTACATTGTTGTCTGAATCAGTGGAGAAGCGTTTTTTGCAAAAACGGCATAGCCCGATTCTATTTGATGGCTTGTGAGTACCACAATGTAATTTTTTTATAATAAAACTGTAACAAGATTGTTTCGCTAAATGAAATATTTTTTGAAAATTTTGTTCCTCATGCCTGTCTTTGTTCGCATCACATATAAATTACTGGATGAATTGGTAAGTGAGTTGATACCTTCGTATCTTGCTTCAAATATGGGATACTTTTGTTTATTGTAAAAATATCTCATTTCCAAGAGAAAATAGAGAAAAAGTAGTGAAAGCACGCAATTTGACAGATTTAATGGTTTTGCAAACTTGGCAGTACCTTTTATTTTTGTCAGCTAGAAATTTTAAACACTATTTATAGAACTCTACAATAACTTGAAGTTCATATAAATTTTCGAATTTTATATTTATTATTTGATATAAAGCCTATATTCCTGAGTAATTAACCAGGGTTGGGTACTTTTATATAAAGTAAACATATAAACCATAACTGAAGCACTTTAAAAGAAAGAGTTTTATAATCTGGTGTGGATTAAGATTAAAATAAAATCAACAAAAAAATATTGTCAGGATGCACACGAAATAAGGTTGTTGATTTGTATATAAGTACTTAATTAAAATATTAAACAGCTAAGAGAAAGGATGAATTACATATTTACCGTTTATAAATAGACGCAATGTATTTTTTATGCCCGCAAAGAAAAAAATGCAAACAAAAATATTAATAACATTAAGAGATTAAAAGGCTTTTCATTACGTTAATTATTAATAAATAAATTAAATATAAATTTGAATCCCTGTTCGTTATAAATTGATTTAAAAAATTCAATATCTACTGATGGTCGATCGACCAGACGACTGAAGCAATTTCATGCACACAACATATGTAAATACAGTCTGTCTAGAAAATGTTTTTACATAGTGAAAAAAGTTTTGATTTTGACTTTTATAATAGAAAATGTTGTTTCCTTTTTTATTTTTTTATATTTTTTACTAAATAAATTTTGTCTAAATGTTTACTTACAAATAACAAATAATAAAGAAAACCCAGAAAAAATAAAGAAAAAAAAAAAAAACAAGATTAAAAACAGAAAAACTTCCGGAATTTTGTTGTGAAGACAATGTTTTTACATACAAAGATAATATGAAAAGAATGCGATGTCTATGGAATTGTAAGACGATCAGTAATTTGTATGGCAACCATAGATATCAAGACACCCTTTGATTACCAGTAGGAAAAAACTTGAATACCTGACGGTTAAAGTGGGTGACCAAAAAATAGGCTCTAAGGCAGCAACCAAATACTTAGGAGTCATGATAGGCACAGACATTAAGGATTGAGGCATACAGGAAGAAAGTAGCTACAGTACACAGACTCTGTGCACTTAGAGCCATATGCGCTTTCAGGACAGTATCGGATGAAGCAGCTTGCGTTTTAGCCGGAATGATTCCAATTGACCTACTCGCGAATGAAATACAACGAGTATATAAGAGAAGGAGAACGGACCTACGGATTACTAATGTAACCTCCATAAATCGAGAAGAAAGGCACAAAACAATAGTGGAATGGCAAAGAAGGTGGGACTTATCCTCAAAGGGGAGGTGGACATACTGGACATTGTAACATGGCTCAGTAGAAAGTCTGGAAACCTTAACTTCTACCTAACCCAGTTTTTAACAGGACACGGTGTGTTTAAGGAATACTTACATAGGTCCGGGCATGAAATGTCGCCGTACTTTCCAAATTGTCAAAACTCGGTGGAAGATGCAGCTCACATAATGTTTGAATGCCAAAGATACGCTGGGTGGAGTGAACATGCGAACCGCCCTGAAGATTTTATCGGGAAAGTTACTACGGATCCCCAAATCTGGGACATCATCAGCAGTGCATATTGTTATATAATCAAAGATCTCAGGCGATTGGAGCGAAGCAGAAGAATCCAGGAAGAAAATAATAGAAGATAAGGTAAAATACCAACGGTCCCCGCGAAGTAATACCTAGCGGCAGTCCCGCGGGGATGACAGTTGATGACACAAGGGGGTGTGGTTAGTACGTAGGTGCCATTTGGTGAATCGTGCATGCCAGTGGTACGGGCCTCTGGTATCTATGATAGATTCCACACCTCCGGTTCGATACGAAAAAAAACCCTTTGATGACATTTTTTTTAGATAAGCTCACAAATTTTCTACTGAATGAATAATTCAGGACTCTGAGCAGGAGTGTTCAGTGTCCTCACCAGAAAAGCTTTGTGTTTGGGTTCATTATCCTGGTAAAAGTTATAATTCGGCTTTCTATTAGTATAAATTTCATTATTATTGACCCAGAAAATTATATGACCATTTAGGTACTGATTCGCAACCATTACCCGGAGTCTACACCTGATGACTTTATATCATGATGAATGTCAAATTTATATCATGATGAAAATTCATCTCGTGTAGACTTCATTTATATTACACATATATTTAAGATTAATTTCATATCTTAACCTCGCGGCGAAAAATTAAAAATGATTCATCATAATAAAAATGCATCGACGTCTTCCTTGATATAAATTTGACAATTGCTCTGCCGACGTTATATTACAAGTTATAATGAAAATTCATCACGTGTGAACATCGGGTTATGTTCACAATATAACAATTTATGCCATGTCGCTTACTCGATATAGACCTATAAACCAATAGGGTCGATGGTTGACCAATAAAAATTAACAGTAATATAAAAATAACAACAAGAGCAAAAATTGTAAAAACATTTTCTTGACAACTCAACTTTGGTGCTTTGGTGGTTTTTGTTTTTCTTCACTTTCTTAAGCAGCATAGCACACATCAAACTGCTGCTTCAAACTCGCTCTTTTCTTATTGTGTTAGTAAAAAAATACTCACACGTATAGGTGAGAGTGAGTTTAAAGAAAATCTAAATACTTTTTATTTTCACTACCGTCGCCATAGAAATTTGAAGCCAGTTGGATGTGTGTGCGCGTAATTACTTAAAATTTCATTTTTACATAATTTTCAAAGCGACAACATCTATTACTTTTTTCGACGCGGTATAATCAAAATGGAGGAGAAAAACTTTTATTTTAGAGTTAATTGAAGTTTATATCGATTTTCCTGCTTTATGGCAAGTGAAAAGTGAAGAATACAGTAATGGAACTGAAAAATCATTTATTTTGCTCATTTCTAACCAAAAAAAAAAAAAAAAAAATAAAAAAATTTAAAAAGATTTTGCGTTTAAAAATTGTACGTGTTTCCGTTTTCAAATCAACTTTAAAATGAAGTTTGATGGAATGAGTTTGATGTGTGGCTGTGCTACACATGTGAAATATGTATACACAAATTTGAAGCATCAGTTTGATGTGTGGGCATGGTGCTTTAATTATAAATGTGGATTTTTTCTATATTTTTATTATTTTTTGTTAGTTACAATATAGATAAAATGGAATTAATAATAAAACTAATTTAAACATTAAAAAAGAATCTTTGCCTTTATGATTAAAGCCAAAAACAAAACATTTTTCATTAATGTCAAAACATTTTCTTGACAGACTGTATGTATATATTTAAATTTGGAAACTCATTATTGTAATAATCAATTCCACTTTCAATTACAATTTTTATTTTGCAAGCAGTATTTTTTTTTTGGTTTTTCTCATTATCAGAGTTTCATTTTCATTGGGTGTGTTGGTCTGTCTGTCTGCTGTTAAGTTTATTTATATAATTTGTTAAGTGCGTCGTTTTGTCTGTTTCCGTATGTTTCTTTTTTGTTTTTGTTGTAAAAACATTTAAATAATTACATTTATTTTTCCTTTCAACATATGAGTTTTAGTCATTCGTGATTGTAGTGGCAAAGTTTTTGTTTGTTATTTTAAAAGTTGTTGCCATATAAATGTCTGCCATGCCATTAAATCCATTAAACGTTTCTTGTTGTACAACTTCTGTTGCTTGATTTTCTTCTGCTGTTGTTTCATATTTTCATTTAATTTCTTTTTTCATTTGTTGTTAAATATTTTTTATCCTCACCAACATTTTTGCTTTCATCGTCATATTAATAAAATGAAAATTGAAATAATAAATATAAAAATAAAGATGTGAAAAAATGGTAATAAATATATTGAGTGTTCACTTAATAAATATTCAAAAATATTAGCAGGAATAGTAACAGCGAACAAATATTTTTAATGGTCAATAAAGAAAAATTACTATCAAAATAAAGTGAAAAGTTTTTTTTTTTTTGTCGAAAATGAAGATTGTTAAAAGAGTGTATTCTTCCATTGGAATGGTAAAATATAAATATTGCCTATTACAATAGTAGACATTGGAAGCTAAAATCATTGCAAAACTTTTATTATTTTGTATACATTTTTTAAAGGAAATTCAATTTACGTCCACTTTTTTAAGCATTTGGGGCCGTATATCGGCAATAATCTACACAATGTGTTCCAATTCGACGAAAGTTGTCGGTTTGCTCAGATAGAGTAGAAGTTTCACGCACCCTTAGAGAAAATTAAACCGAAGCAGTTAAATAGCACGACTTAGGGTAATTGACGGAATTATTTCCAGAATTAAGCAGTTTGCAAACTTTGTTCTCTAGTAAAGCCCGATTTTGTAAGATTAAAATCAAATGAGAATAATATATTGTTTTCACACTATCACACTTCAAATAAAATCAGCCTTATAACGGATGTTATTGTCACACATCGATGACGATAATATTGTAATAGATTAACGAAAACAACCTGAATGAAAAATATCAGCTAATGAACAAGTCGAGACGAAACATTGAACCGCGGCGGCTGAGCAATTTATGTGGACGGCAAAAAAAAAAAAAAATAAAAAACAAAACAAAAAATTATTACATATATTCCACAATTTCTAGACATGGCAGAAACATAGTACTGATGGCAATTTAAGGCAAGTGCTGGACAAAGAAAAAAACACTTCAACGGCAGCGAACTATCGGCTGCGACACACTCCGCTTTGTTTTTTGTTAAAAAAAAAAACACAACCCTGATGAAATGAAAAATGTAATCGTTTAGAAAATTTTCTTAAAATAATTAAGTATTATGGGATGTCAAATTTCTTTCCGTATTATTTCAGATTTTGATAACATCATGCTTTCACACTATCACACTTTCTCATTGGATTTAAATCTTTGACAAGTCTTAATACCCAGTATAATTATGTGAAAATGGCTTAAATGACATATGGACGTAAGAATATTCGCCTGTTGGTGGCAACATTCTCGCATGTTGATGGATAATTCTCGCATGTTGATTGCAACATTCTCGCATGCTGATGGCAATATTTTCGCAAGTTGATTGAAACATTCGCGCCGACCTCATTCTTAGCGTATGCAGATTCAATGATTCCACTGACCCATAAAACGCATCAAAAAAGAGGGATTTTTGGTGGGTTTTAGTTGGACAATTAAGCCTGAAAGTTGGCTATTGAAAGCCCTATTAGGCCAAAAATAAGCCCTGATGGTAAAAATAGTATTGCGATAAAACATTCCCAAACTGCACTACGATTTCTCTTAATATAACTGCACAATTTACAAGCCACCAAGTAGAGATGTCATAGATTTATCGGATCTGATTACCGATTGACGGAACCGTTTCACAAAATCAACCACTAGTTTCGTTGTTTGTTGTCATGGCTGCATGCTTAAATGCATAAAGTCGGCATTAGCAAATTTTTTTGCATTATATTGAATATATTGAAAACTAGCTGTGCCCGCCACGCCGTGGGCATCCTGACAATATTTTGCTCGATTCTGCTTTGAATGTATTCCACACTAATTGTAAGACTCTTACTTTTATAGTGCTTCAGTTATGGTTTATGTATTTACTTTATATAAAGGTACCCATCCCTGAATAAAATTCTAAAATTTATAAAAAATTCTAAAATATTCAAAATTATCTGTAAGATGTGTTTAAAATATTTTGAATTCCACAAAGTAAAAATACAAATCAAATACAAATTTTATTCAATTGGCGCCTAATGTTGCGCATTAGTTTTTAAAATATCGCAGTTTTACACCGCAAATTTTAGTACCTTTAAACCGAAAAAATTTTTCACAGCTTTTTCTTCACTTTCTCTTGGAAATGAGATATTAAGTATCCTATATTGGAATCAGGATGCTACGGTACCTCTTCACTGAATTTTTTTTAAGATCCATCCAGTAGTTTTTAGCTGATGCGAACACAAATGAAAAGCAGACAAATAGACACACACACAGACAGACAGACAGACAGACAGACAGACAGACAGACGGAAATGAGTTACTATTTTATTATATGTATAGACTAGCTGTGCCCGCTTCGTCAGCGTCCTTACAGTATTTGCAAAGCAATCCACACCAGAGACCCATACTTTTTAGTACTTCAGTTATGGTTCATGTATTTACTTAATATTTCGGGTCTCATCCCTACTAAAATTTGTCGCCTTAAAGTATGCATATCGGTAAAATTGCATGCTTTCACTACTTTTTCTCCACTTTCTCTTGGAAATAAATAATTTTTTCGGAAAAAGGTATCCTATATTTGAATCAGGGTACTTAGGTACCTCCCTACAAAATTTTGTTAAAATCCATCTAGTAGTTTTTACGTGATCTGAACGCTGACAGACAGAAAGGAAATAAGTTACTGTTTTATTATATGTATAGATTCACACTCCTAAATTTGACCCAATGTGTACAAACGCCAAATTCCGATGGGCCGGAGATTAAAATAAACTCGGAAATTGATATTTTTGGTTACTGAATATTACTTTTTGTACAACAAAAATAAAAAAACTTATTACCATTCTGATAAAACTTATTTAGGTTGTAAATCCAATAGTTTATTTCTATGGTCTTGAAATTTTTATAGTTCACATCTATAATTTAATTTAAAACAAGTCACAGTGCTAATTTCGGCGATTATTATTTCGAATCATGATTTATTGGTTCGTTTTCGTTTTTTATTAATTTTAGTGTATTTTGATCGATATCAATCGAATGACTTAAGTTGTTTCAATTAAGTATAAGACTGTATTCATGTAAAGTCCTGTGGGTAGCAATTACGATTTGTTGTATTATTTTAATATGAAAGTGGGTATTGACTAAAATGTATTTAAATATTCCTGTTGTACATGCTGATATTGTTATTGTTGTGTAGTTGTATGTTATTTTACGCACATTAATGGTTTTTTGTGTTAATGGCATATGCCAAGTTGAGACCTATCATTTTATAGTGGTTGGCTATTATTTACTTCTGTACATATATACAGTTGCGAGCACTAAAAATGCAACGCTGGGCCATATGGTCTTTGATTGATGGGTAATTGTAATTAAATTATCTGTTTATAAATGTACATAAATTCCCCAGTCGTAAAGTAGCTCTGGGTCAGGGAACACGTGCGTGCGTCATTGTTATTATCGCTTAAAGTCAATCAGGCCGTCCTTGTTGCTCGGCCTTCGAGTGGTTTGCGTCTCGTTCTCACACTGGCTGATTGGCGTCCTCGAATAGCTGTACTACGGTACTGTTATTGGTGGTTGTTTAATCAGCCACGTGTAATCGTTTGGTTATCGTTTATAACCTATAAATTTTAATTTCAATAAGTCGGACATTGGTGGAGCACCATTTTAAAAAACTCAGCTGTTAACTGGAGGAGCACCATTAAACTCAATTTTTAACTGAAGGAGAACCAATAAACTCAAGATTTTCACTGGAGGAGCACCATTAAACTCTCATTAATTTTATCTAGCTGAATTTGGAGTCTCACTTCCTATACAAAGGTATAGGTCTCTCTGCAGATTTTGGAGGAACCTAGGGCAATCACACCGTGGCGCTTTGGTTTCGTACCTTTGCCATTTACCAATTTTTTGGGCAGAATCCAAAAAAAAAAAAATACATAAATTCCCGAAATTCTTCTTTAGTTTTCACTAGGTGGAGTACCCGGTTTTTCTCAGGCAGTTAATATGAGATTTTGTGGTAGATGAAAAAAAAGATAATCAATAAATCATAAGATATACAATTTTTTTATTGAAAATATATTCTAGATGCTACAATGGGGCATTTGTGGGGTTACTACACCATCTAATGAGTAGCCCCACCAGATTATTTCCTGAAATGCTCTTCATAACTTGTTAATGTTTTAGACTCTTCTAGAAATTTCTAAAGTGTGTAACTTTCAGCCCTTATATTTTTAAATCGTGGAGCTTCTTTATTGATAGAAGAATCTTAAGCACATTTTATATTTTTTTTAGCTGCATGAGAACTTAAAATGATAACACAAGACAGAAATATTGTTGGACTAATACTTTTAATTCAATATTTACAATATTTATTATAGTTGCAAGGCATTTGTTTTTAAATATGTATGATTTGCGGCATATGTGTGCCGCTACTACGAAATACATGGTTCATTCGATCAGTCCAATTGCACAAACGAAGGGCCAGTGAAGAGGACCACAAACATTCAGTCAACATCGCTCGATAGCGCTCGCCATTCTATGTAACGGCAGATCCTTATTCATTTGGACCGGTTATGCCAGCCAGCCATCCTATCCCCAATTTGAAAATTTTCATCCCCAAAATTCCCGAAAAAATATTAACACTGTCCTCGAAATTCCCCAATAAAAAGGGGAATTTTAAATTAACACATGAATACTTTATTTGTACTCTAGTTAACTTCACTCTAGACATTTTTTTTGAGTAGCTTCGCCAAACTATATTTTAGCCTGCAGTTCTTCTTTAAAATCGTAACCAAGATCAAGTACATCTTAGAATAAGTGGAATGAATCAAGTTCCATTGATTGAATTATTTTCGGTGTTGCACTTCAACATATGCAGCAATGGTTTCAAGAGTGAAGGGGTCGCCAACTAAAACGCTACTTGTTTTATCGTTATTCGCATCTAGGGCTTTGGTACACGTATAGTCCCGTTCCACACTTGCAATTTTTGTTGCTGCAACACATGTATTTGTTGTTGGGAGATTAAATAAAATGTACATGAAATTCCGCTGTGACCCTCTATTGTTGTTGTCTTCGGTCTTCGACATGAAAATTGCTGTATAAAAGTATACAGTCGTAGGAAACACAATTTTTAAAGTATGAAAAAAATGTTTAAGAAATAAAAATTGCATAGTTTTCATCTAGTGGTAAGACCACCGTCAATCTGTATAACCAAAGGCCCCCAAACGAAAAAAGTAGTTAAAATGAAAATGCATTGGTTGAAAGCTGGTAAGCTACTGATTTAAAATTTTTACATGTTGTGTTCTTTTTGTGAGGTTCTGGTTGAGATTGTGTATGTGCTCACACACCCTTAGGGGTTTGCGTGGATTTCTGGCATATGACCGCCACGGCTGGCGCTGATGTAGTCCAATCTGGACGTCCAATTTTCGATGACTTTTTCCAACATTTGTGGCCGTATATCGGCAATAACATGGCGAATGTTGTCTTCCAAATGGTCAAGCGTTTGTTGCTTATCCGCATAGACCAATGACTTTACATAGCCCCACAAAAAGTAGTCTAGCGGTGTTAAATCACAAGATCTTGGAGGCCAATCCACAGGTCCAAAACGTGAAATTAGGCGGTCACCAAACGTGTCTTTCAATAAATCTATTGTGGCACGAGCTGTGTGCCATGTTGCGCCATCTTGTTGAAACCACATCTCCTGGACATCATGGTTATTCAATTCAGGAATGAAAAAGTTAGTAAACATGGCTCTATACCGATCACCATTGACTGTAACGTTCTGGCCACCATCGTTTTTGAAAAACTACGGACCAATGATTCCACCAGCCCATAAAGCGTACCAAACAGTCAGTTTTTCTGGATGTAACGGTAGTTCGACATACACTTGAGGATTACCTTCACTCTAAATGCGGCAGTTTTGTTTGTTGACGTAGCCATTCAACCAGAAGTGCGCTTCATCGCTAAACAAGATTCGCTTATGAAAATCGGGAACGACGGTAATCTCGTTTTGGGCCCAAATTGCACTATTTGCAAGCGTTGTTCAGGCGTGAGTCTATTCATGATGAATTGCAAAACCAAACTCAGAATAAATCACTTGACAGCTGTTAAATCGGTCGCCATCTTGAAAAGTAATGCCAACTTTAAGTTCTATACCTCTATAAAAACACCCTTTATATATACACATATATATATATATATAATTTTCTTCAGCCAACCTATCTGTAGAAACCAGCAGACCTATCTGTAAAAACCAACGTTAGGTGACGATGATGCGAGTTTAATAATTTTTCTTCAATCAAAACGAGAAACCAATGTTAGATGACGCGGTTACGGTTTTTGAGTTTAATAACTTTTCATCAACCAAAAAGTGCTGAACGTGCCCAAAGAAGTTTTCACTTCAAAAATTACAAACATTTATGTAATAGAGCATTCATGAGAATGAACTAATTCATCACTTTTCACATATGAATAATACGTATATTCTTCGTTTTTCATGTATGTATGAATGCTAAAAAAAATAAACAGTTACACTTTCATGTGTGATCGTAGGCAGAGCATTTTTTGTTGTTCATTTATGACCGTGAAAAACATATATATAAAATTTTAGAATGAAAAAATGTACCCTGTTATATTTTATAAGCTGCGATTTGTTTGTCTTATTTACATCGTTATTTTAGAAACACTTATGTAAATATCTCATAAGCAAGCGTTGAATTTTTTATAGCAACTGTACATATGTATGTATATTAAAAAACTTTATATTCATATATGCATATGCCAGCAACATTTCCACGCATCATCATAAATTTGCCACTAGACTGCTTTTGTATTGCAATATCTTGCAATTTATTTGCTGGAGGAATGTTTGCTACAAAAATTAATTATAAACATTTAAAAGATCATATAGTAAAAAATAAATATTTTTAACTGCTTTAAATATGTAATCACTTTCGCCATTTTCGTGTTTTTTTTTCGAATACATTGAGACATTACATTGCCGTTTAATGACTGCTATTTTACTCTTTAAGAGATTTAACAAATATTAACATTTTTGTTGTTTTTTTTCTTTGTTAAAACACGGACACTTTAGATATCGATAGTTGTTATCGGTAGTCGTTTTCTTGCTTTATTTTTATCTGTTGTAAACGGGTTTTTAGAAGAATTTATCCACGATTTTTTCTCATTCTATATTACAACTTTTTGTTTTAATGTCTAAATTGTATTTATATTAATGCTTAAAATAAGTAGCATATAATTTTTAAATATTTATTATATTCATGTTTAGGTTAGGAATTGTATGCATTATACAAATATATTGAAAGTATGTTTCATGTGCTTAAAATATGCATTAAATGTCTAAGATATGAATGTTATGCTTAAAATATGCATTATATACCTAAAATATTCCTTATATGATAAATTTCAGAGTTATGTTAAATTAAAATTTTCATTTCATTTAAAATGAAACTGTGTGAGGTTATTGTTTAATTTATTTTCATACATTGCAATAAAACAGCATAAAAATACATTAATCGCTCTACAAGTTTCATTACTATATTCCTGATTACAACATTTTCCAACAATAATATAACCATAAAAGCAACAAAACTACTTGAAATAAAAAAAATATAAAAAATATTGCTTCATTGATGCCTCATTCTATACGATTTCATTTCATTTGATTCAATTATAAATTATAATTGAAATAACAATTGCCCACATACTGTCTATAAATATTTTAAATAGCATTGTTAACAAACTGGCAACTGTGCTCCATTGTGGTGGTATATTAAGCTTAATGCTTTGCTGCTGTCGTTGCTGGCTCTGCTGCTGCTGCTGCTTGATATGATGATGGGGCCAAGCCCCAACTATTTACGAAGAGCCATACAGACAGATAAATGTACAAGAGATGAAGAATAAAAGACAAAACAATAATTATGTTGTGGCACAAGAACACCCCTTGAGCAACAACTACAACAACAATTACAATTAAGTAACTCATTACAACTGGTTGTTGTATTGTTTTACAACTTCTAGGCGACTAGACAGAATTTTAAATGTATGGAATGAGAACGTGAAAAGTGTAAATTGTTGAATTAAAAAAGTTTTTTTTTTTTACAGTATAAATTCCTTTTTAATATTAAGCCTGACAACATAACGGGGCAAAGTGGGACAGATTCAAAATATATTTGAAATAAATCAACATAAAATTTTACAGTCATTGTAAAACTAAAGTTGTATAAAAGTACTGCCCAGATCTGTTTAGGGGATCTTAGACTATTGACTTTTTTAGTTTTTATTTAATTTCAAAGAATTAATACCTTCATAAGGCACTACAAAAACAAAATTTCCAAAACAATACCTCTTAAAGAAAATAAATAAATAAAAGATAAAAAAGCGATTTTAGAATTCAAAATACACAAAAATGTTGTTGTCGTGTTATATAAAGCCCACCCTGGCTAGATTATCTACGCTTCCACCGCGTTTCCTTAAAACACAAGGGCGCTAAATACGGGTACTGTATGGGTAAGGTTTGAGAGTTTTACAGCAAAGGCTTCCTGAGATCTGAAGAAGTAAAAGTTTATTATTTTAGTATACAGTGTGTGACAATTCAATGCAAACTTTTGTTTTATGAAATCTAATCCATAACTATAAGTATTAATATATTAGCTTTTAGGAAAAATATGCCATTGGGTTGTTATTCAAGTTATACTTACTAACCCACTCATACATATTATGGGGATTTTCTGATATAGAATGCGATATAGAAATAGGTCTTGGTAAGCAAGTAGTATTAAAAATCTGAAAGTGGCTTTTTATTCAGAATATATATTTTTTTTTTATTTCGGACCAGCACTCGGGGATGACCCCTACTCATGCAAAGCATTGTGCCAGAACTAGGAAATTAGGTTATGGGAAGGAGGATAGAGGGAGTAATGTTTGTGGACATTCGATTTGAATTTTCCAACATTGTAGTTGACAGGAAAGACCTCTGTAGGAAGATGATTCCACAAGCGAACTGTACGGCTAAAAAACGAATTTTCTCTGTAAAGCATTGTGCGATTCACTGGCCAATCGACCACAAAAGGATGAGCTCTTAATGAAAAGTGTGTTGTGCGCGAAAACGTGCGGATATCGGGAACTAGTTCCCTAATCTCATCAGAGCACATTCCATTGTAGTAGCGATAAAACAGCGAAAATAGAGTTGGATACCCGAAATGCTTAACATGATTAGTTTTATATGACCTATTGCTCATATCGTACATACACTTTCAGTCTTTTTCTTTTTTACAATAGGCTTTAGGGCAAAAAATGGAATCCATTTTTCCACAATATTTTCTTATAATTTATACAGATAATAAAATAGCAACTCATTTCGTGTCTGTGTCTTTCTTTTTTGTGTTCGCATTACGTAAACACTACTGGATGGATTATACCAAAATTTTATGAGGACGTACCTTAGTATCCTGATTCCAATATATGATACCTTTTCTCCTCAAAAATATCTTCTATCCAAGAGAAAGAGGAGAAAAAGCAGTAAAATAACGCCGGATTTTTTACCGATTTAAAGGTACTGCATACTTTAAGGCATCTTTTATTTTTAAAAGCGGTATATTTTAACCACGGTTGCGCAATAGATGGCACTTACTGCCAATAGCCAATTGAATGAAATTTGTATTTGATTTGTATTTTTACTTTGTGGAATTACATTGTTATTTAAATATTTTAAACACCTTTTTTACAACAATTTTTTGAATTTTAGAATTTTATATAAATTTTATAATTTTATCCAGGGATGGGTACCTTTATATAAAGTAAATACGGAAGAGTCTTAAAATTTGATGTGAAATACTTTCAAAGCAAAATCGAACAAAGTATTGCCAGTACGCACACAACGTGTGTGGGCACAGCTAGTTATTTAATATTTTGCAACGTAAATGCCAGAATTTTATTACAATGTGGCAACTTAGTTCAAGTTTGTCTAAAAAAAAAAAATTTAAATTAAACCAACTGAAGCTAAGAGTTATCCGGACAAAATCACTTTCCACACTTTCTGAGAGCAAAGTTAAACTACATATAAAAAAAATTTTGTCCAATACAAATAGGTGAGTGAATCCAGCTTAAATGGCACAATCAATCGTATTATTTTTTTGTATTACTTACTGCAAAGAACAAAACGAAACGAAAGCAAACGTTTCGTTTTATTTATTTTCGTACTCTGATTTATTAAAATAAAACTCATCTGAAGAAATAAAACCCTAATTTCTAGAGTAAAAATGGCTTTGAAATTATAAAAACAGAAGAATTATCATGTTCATTTCCTTGACAAATTTTATAAAAAAAAAAGAAATAATCTGAGTTTATTTTTGTTTAAAGATAATTTTTATGGTGTAGCTTTCAGTCAAACATATTGCCAGGTTATGCTATGTTTCGAGTGATACTTTTCGCCTCCTCCAGGATCTGCAATCCCTCATATACCTTGGTATAGGAAGACGGAAAATCCAAATTCAGTTTTTGTTACCTAAATTTAAATGAGTTTTAAATTGTACTCCACCAATTTTTTAAATCAAGGCAACAGTAAAAAAAGTAAATTAAAAAAATAAACTGTAGCATTAAGTTCTTGCACAAAATAACGTCTAACATAAATATGTAATGCAAGTTGTCTGCACATATTGCTTTCGCGAACGCTTAACTTCTATAATTCTAGCGGAGGTTTACAACTACTGAATTTACGAAATGCCTTTCCTGTTATTAAAAATGTATTGAATTTGACCAGGAGCATAAGCAAATATAAACAAGAGAATAAAATGGTTACGTGTACAAATACTCGTAGCATATTGTTTTTTTTTGTTGCATTAAAATTTAGAAAATTAAATTAATACGCAAGAATTAAGAAAATGATTTAGAAAAAAAAACAATCAAATTTAATTAATTAAAAATAAATACAGCAACACTAAAAATCTGAAATTTTAAATTTATCTCGAAAATCAAAAAACTAAAAACAACTTATTTCATTTCATCTTTAATATTTTATTCGAAGAAATACACACACACTCAAACACTTTCAACACTATAAAAAAATAATTTTTAAAGAGCAAAAATAATGATTTAATGAGATGAACAACAAAAAAGAAAGAAAATGAAAAATAGAAAAAAATATTTTTCTTTTCGCTTTTATGGTGGTTTGAATAAATGTTTGCCTTGATCGATGTATATTTTAAGTGTTTTGAAATATTTCATATTAAAATGTTATAAATCTCTGCGAAATATTAATTTGTTGCAGCCATTAAAATAGAAAAATATTTTTTTTTTAAATATCCACTTTTTCTAAATGAATGTTTAAGAAATTTTGACCACACGAATAATGTTATCGAGCAAAAAAAAAAAATCATTTATCTTCTCTAGCTACTAAAACTCTGCCTACAAATCTATCTATACATAAAATGAAATAGTAACTCATTTCCTGTCTGTCCTTCTTGGATTTTAAAATAATTTTGTGAGGAGATACTTTAGTATCCTGATTCCAATATAGAATACTTCCGCAAAAATATCTTATTTTCAAGAGAAAGTGAAGAAAAAGCAGTGAAAGTAGTCTGATTTTCTTTTTCCGATTTAAAGGTCCTGCATACTTTAAGGCATCTTTTATTTTTGAAAGCATTATATTTTAAGTAATGTTGCGCAACAGATTGCGCTGTTTTAAAATAATGAGTAACTTATTTTCTATCTGTCTTTTACAGCGGTTTACTATAATTTTTAGAATTTTATCTAGGAATGGGTATATGTATATAAAGAAAATACGTAAGAGTCTTAAAATATGGTGAGGATTACTTTCAGGACGCACACAACGTGTGTGGGCACAGCTAGTTGTATTAAAAATTTTGTTATAAATCGGGAATTCTTCTTATTTTTGTTTTTCAGGCTAAGAAAGTATTTAAAATTTTCGCACAAAATTACTTAATTCTAATACAAATGGTCACCCTGGTTACATAGCATTACAAAACATTTAAAGTAGTGTGGCCAGAAGATATATTTATTTATTAAATGTTACAATATATTAACCAATTGTATTCTAACTTAATTTATCGAGTAAAGAAAACCTTTACTCGTTGTGGTGAAACATCCGGAGTCTTTGATGGGGGTCGAACCCGCTACCCCCAGGCTGATAGATTATCACACTACCTACTTGCCTACCAGGGCATACAGTAAAGCTAAACATTTTATTTCAGTCGACGGCGAGTTCTTCAGAGCCTTAATTACGGACTTTATATTTTCCGAAATGAATAAACTTATATAATATTTGGTTGCAGCAGGATGGCTCACCATGTCAAACTGACTCATCAAACAATCGATGTGTTTTACACTAAGTTCGGTAATCGTGTTACAAGCCATTTTGGTGAAAGCTGCTAACTGTCGCTTGCTAGCGGCGGCTTACTTTTTCTTATTAGGTGCCCTTAAGGCTAATTTGGTACGAGCTATTTGCGAGATACAAAAAGAAATCATCAACAAAGTCATTGCAGTTAAACTGACAGTATAAACTATTGCGCGAAGCTTGCAAACTTAAGTTTAGTTAATTTTAAGAAAGATACTTGTATTTGAACCTCCGTATACTTTATGTGTTTGGAAGTTTTGAGTGTTTCGATAGACTGAAAGGTATTGTGCTAGTCTATCAGTTTGGGGGTTGTAAGTTCGATTCCCGCCAAAGACTCTGGGTGTTTTTTGCAGAAAAGTAAAAAGCATCGCAGGTATATAGTAGAAGTTACAAACGAAGTAACAAACTTATTTATACGTATTATAGCTGTAGTGAAAGTTTTAAGATAAAAATTATAAATTAAGAGACTGGTAGGGGTATAACTACATCCCTACCAGTTGCTTAATTTTTTATTTTTTGTCGAGTTCCTTTTTAAAATGTATTTTAGATTATTTCAAAATCTCTACAAAATGCTCTTTATTGAATTTCTTAATGTTTCCTTTTATTAAACCGTGTATAATGGCACAATTTAATTTAAGAGACTAGAAGAACCTAATAAAATTAGAATTATGTGCTTTAACAACTAGAGCATTTAAATATTTAATTATAAAACAAATAGCGTATCGTACAAAACAACCCAGACAACTGAAATTATTACATGCTTTTGAAGCAAGAAAAATATTTATAATCGAGACAAAAAAAAAAAAAAAAACAAAAATAAACGTAAAATTAATTAAATGGCCTGATGCCGACCGCCTCTTTTTTCATTTTGTTCTTAATGTTGTGGTTTTCTTATTTTATCGAAAATATTAAAAATAAATTTATTTTTCAAAGCACACACTAATATACTTTTTCCATTAAGTCACTTTAACGAGTATGCAGCAGCTATAAATCATTAGTTGTAAACAAATGAAACAAATTTTAGAATTATAAATTCGAATAGAACATTATCAAGGGGTAAAACTAAAAAGGCCTTATTATTTTAGGCCTTCTATAGGGCATGCTTAGATCTTCTCTCCCTACGAACTTTATATGTCTTTGCCTTTTAGAAGGGATTGGCTTTTTCTTCTAAAAGATCTAGTACACATTCCTACTACCCTTCTCTTAGCAGGGAAGCGTAATGTTCTATTTTTATATAGCGCATTTTCTATGGCAAAAACACAAAAGCAATAATTTCTATTTTTAAATTTTTCATTTATAATTTAATCTAATGCTTCGTTAGAGTGATTAGTAGTGCGCTAGTCTATTAGTACGAGGGTGTGGGTTCGATTCCCAAAAAAGTTAAGAAAATTTTTTTTTAATAAAATTAGAAAAACAATTGTTCAGTTCACTAGTTCCTTTGTATCGCTTAAAGTTTGCTAAAATAAACTTTTACTCAAATAGCTTGTGAACAGGTTTTTAAATTGTAAAAATCTATTATTGTTTTGCTTACTGTCAAAATAAAATAAATATTTTTACAACCAACGTTGCCATTGTTGCACTTTTCCTACCAAATTTGGTAGACATTTTTTAGATTTTTAACTAATTTTGATACGAGTGAGAATATATATTTGGAGTAAAAACTGCTTTTTATACTTCACAAAGGAAATAAATAAACAATAAAGATACACGACAAACAGGTAAAAACGTCGGCCTATACTCGTAGATGAGGCACTGACGAAATGTATCTAAGGCAGATACCGTATATTTTCCTATAAATATTTTTTTAAACAATATACCTTTAAAAAGTGAATTAAATATATAATTGCAGCCGAGCTTGTAGAAAAAAAGAATTTAAAAACGAATGTTATTTTTCATGCTTACATATATTTAAAAATAAAATCTATTTTTTAACTAATTTGTGTAAACGTATAAAGAAGAATTTTATCAAAAGTAACAAAGCTTAAATTTATTGAAAATTATCACATAGATGTTTGACAATTTTTTGCCTAAAGCCTAGTACATACTCTGTTCGAATTTGTGAAAAATGTTGAGCAACATTTATTATTTCACAAGGAACATTTGACATTTAAAATGTGGAGTGTATCTCGTAATTTGGAAGAATATTACGATTTTATTGCTTTTAAATATACCACATTGTTTTACAAAATTTTCCACAAAAAAATTTTACAAAAATTCTACATGAAATAATGCCTATTTGCTTTATTTCACAGCTTTGGTAAAATGTTGCCATAAACATTTCAATGTTTTTCCACAGTAAAAACAGAGTACTATTGCTGCAACATTTTTTAATCACTTTTTCATACAAATTTTTTATCTATGTAGTTCCGCATATAAAACTGAACAGAGTACCAGGCTTAAAAGCCAAAAATAATTGAATCAAAATCATCATTTCAAAGGAATTTTTAAAGAGGAGTTATATTTTAATCAAATATACTCGAAAACCCATTTTATTGCAAATTAAAATTATAAATAATTACGCCTTTCTAAGTACTTTCTTTAGAAATTTTGACTACATTGTTCCTAGTTTTAACATTTAGCAACCTTGACAATTTGGCCCCCATTTATTTATAACTAGCTGTGCCCACACACGTTGTGTGCTTCCTGACAATATTTTGTTCCATTTTGCTTTGAAAGTAATCCACACTAAATTTTAGGACTCTCACGTATTTACTTTGTAAAAAGGTACCCATCCCTTCATAAAATTCTAAAATTATATAAAATTTAAAAATTCTAAAAATTATTGTAAAGCTCTTTAAAAGACAAACAGGAAATGAGTTACTCATTATTTTAAAACAGCGCCATCAGTTGGGCAAATGGTTAAAATATACTGCTTTCAAAAATAAAAGATGTCTGGTTCCAATATTGGATACTTTTTTTCCTCAAAAATATGTTATTTCCAAGAGAAAAAGGAGAAAAGGCAGTGAAAGTACGCCGATTTTTTTATCGATTTAAAATTACTGCATACTTTAAGGCATTTTTTATTTTCAAAGCGGAATATTTTAAACACGGTTGCGCAATAGATGGCGCTGTTTAAAATAATAATAATAATAATAATAAAATATGTATTATTTACTGCCAAATAGCCAATTGAATAAAATTTGTATTTGATTTGCAACACGATTTTTAATTGAATTAGAAAATACATGTTTTCCATATTATGTGCGAATTGTGTTTTTTCCTTTTTTCAATCTGTTACTTTTTCATATAATTTTTTTAATGTAATCAAATTTTTAATGTGATTTAATGTAAGATTTCATCAATATTTCACTTAAATGCGTAAATCATTTAAAACAGCGACAGTGATGAATAAATAAGTGCAGCAAAAAAAAAATGTATTGAAAGTATGCAATTTTACCGATTCAATAGTACTGGAAACTTGGCAGCACCTTTTACTTTTGTCAGCAAGGAATTTTAAACACTATTTACCGAACGCTATAATAATTTTAGAATTTTTATACATTTTAGAAATTTATATAAAGCCAATTTTCCTGAGGAATACCCAGGGATGGGAAGCATCTATACAAAGTAAATACATAAACCGTATCTATAACTATGAAAGCAGCAGTCCTAAAATTTTGTACTTTGTAGAAAGCAAATTGTTCACCCCTATTCTATTTGGCGTCGTCGACACAATACGGCGACCCCTTTGTCGATATAAACATTTATTGATGACTGTTTATTTGGTTTTCTGTAAGAAAAAGTGACTTCGAAATTATGTTGAGTCGACGACGACTTTGTCGTCTTAGTTTTTATATTTTAAAATTAAAAACAGAAAAAATAAAATTAGTGAAGAAATGGAGAGAAATTCTTCCCTTGCATGAGGAATCCAAAGAGCACGTACCCCCAGTGGGATGGTTTTACTGTTGCATTAATTGCCCTTGGGCCCACCAAGAAAATCGAAAGATGGGTGGTAAAAGGTGTGGACGTGAAAAATATACTTAAAGAAAGGAAATTCTTGGAAATCTTGTCAGTGAGTTCGAAATTCCATAGATTGGAGAGGAATTCCATTAAACTGGCTAAAGGGGGATATCTCAAATTCATTGATACTGAAAACATTTTTTTTTAATTTATATTTTTGTTTTAAAAATTTTCAATAACAATTGTAAACAAAATAAAATAATAGTTATGTGTATTTTATTTGACTCAAATTGTCGATAAATCCCCAAGTAGGATAGTTTTGCTATTGCATTAAATGCAAGATGGGTGGCAAAAGATGTGGATGTAAAGGATATACTTAAATAAAGAACATTATAAAAAAATTAACGAAAATTTGATTACAGGTCTGGCGAGACTTAAAATTTAAGATAAAGAAGAAAATGATTTGCAACACAGCTGAGACTAAGGCTACTAGGGATGGAATTTATAAAAAATTTATATTTAGCCCCCTGGAAGAGGCTGTAGTAAATTTGCTACAATTCTAAAAGGACCTAAACTCTGGAGGCGCCGTCCAAGGAGTACATTACGGAAATCTTGTCAGTGAGTTCGAAATTACAGATAGTGCATTGGAAGTAGAATCAAGCGAAAATATTCAATGTTGCACTGTGGACTTACCAAAAGAAATTGAAAGAGTATCCGGATCACCCGGATTATAGATTATAGTTAAAAAAATAAACGAAAACCAACTGAACGCCAGGAATTGCTGCAAAAATATAGCGTTGAAATAGCCAAATTGTTGGGGGTTATCTCAAATTCATCGATACGAAAAACGTTTTTTTTTTAAATTTATTTATATTTTTGTTTTAAAAATTTTTAATAAAAATTGTAAACTACATAAAATAAAAGATATTTTGTAGTTTATTTGACTCAAATTGTCGATAACCCGTCAACGTCGCGACGCGTCGTCTTAATACTGTGAGGGAATACCAAGGGAATCCAAATTATAATTGAATTGATGGCAACGTCGATACAAAGTGCTGTCGTCCCAAAAGTGACGACGATGTCGACGATGCCATATAGAATAGGGATTATTGCAAGGACGATGAAAAAGTGACGGGCACAGCTAGTATTTAATATTTTTCTAATTTTCTGTGCTATGTTTATTGCCCCATCTGTTTGATTGAATTCCCATTCAAGTGTATGATTTAGGTATGTACAAACAGCCAAAGTCTGTTATGAATTATAGATTATTAAAAGAACAAGGTGTTTTTTGTGTTTTAATTTTATTCCCCTTCAACCTAAACATAACAGACAGAGCCTCCATAGGCATATTTTCATTTATTAGATTGATGTCGTATGGTACAATATTTTTTCTTTTAATTTTCCCGTTTCGAAATCTGTTTACATTTTGGCATAATTTAAACAAATTTCAAAAATATTTCTCGTTCATAGATTTAGAGAAAATAATTTTTATGCTTTGCCAGAGTCAATACAAGAGGAACGTAAATAAGTGAAGTAAAAATCAAAAGAAGACAAAAAAAAACATTACTAATTAAGTGCGTGATTTAAATAGAATTTCATGTTTTTATTTTCAATTCTGACAGACTGAATGTTGGATGAGTGAGTGAATGAATGTTGAAGAAGAGCGATGAGTATGAAAGTGTGAATGTACTTTTAAATGGATGAGGTGGCCGATGATGAGTTTCGTATTCAAGTTAAACGTTAAAAGTCCACAATATGTTTTATATGTTGATTTAATATTTTCTTCGATTTTCTTCCCCCTTTAAGATTATTGTACAATATTCTTATGCTTGTCAGACAGACAGACAGACAGACATTCGTCATTAACATTTAGCTCATTAACTTTGAAATAGACATTTATTTATTTCAAACATTCTGCTTGCTGCCTTTTTTTATTTTATAAATTTTTGTTTTTTTTTGTGTTGTTGAGCAATAGAGAAGTGTTTTTGTACAGGAAATGTTTTTCACATACTAAGTGGTAAAGATTTTTCTTTTGGCAAGTGTTAGAATGAAAATAAATTGTTTAATGATATTTTGTCACTGCATTAATTAATTTTTTCCATTTCTTCACCATTCGGTTTGAAGGTCTGCTAACCGTAGAGGATGTTGAAATACAATATAATTTTTTGTTACTTTTATTTCATTTAAAATTATTGCTTTCGTAAACAATTTAAAGCAGGGTACTTCTAGTTCTTTTAAACTTTTTAATTGTTTGCTAAAACAGATTTGATTATAGCAAATTATTTTTTTTAACGTTTAAATATTTTTTTTCTATTTGTAGCCAAATTAATTTTGTTTTCATTAGGGGTTTTCACGATGGTTATATTGCAAATTTGCTGTAAATATTGAAGTAGTTTGTGAGCGTACTTTTTAAATATATTTCACTTCTGCAAAGCATTTAATTTTTTTTTTAAATCTGGCAACTCATCAAAAAGTACAAAAGAAATATATAAAATGCAAATAATAACTCAAAATGGAAATCTATACATATACTAAAATAGTAACTCATTTCCGTCTGCCTGTCTGTCAGTCTGCTTTTCTTTTGCGTTCGCATCACGTAAAAACTACTGGATGGATTTTAACAAAATTTTCTGAGGAGGTACCTAAGTATCCTGATCCCAATATAGGATACTTTTTTTCCGAAAAAATATTTTATTTCCAAGAGAAAGGATATGCATACTTTATTTTTTATAAAGTAAAAAAAAAAAAAACATAAACTGATACGTAGCATATCTTAAGGCGATTCCAAAAAGGTAAGGGTAATCGAACAAAATATTGCAAGGACACTGACTTAGTGGCGGCTACAGCTAGCAATAAATAAAATTATTTTTTATTTTTACAAACAACTTTATTTAATATACACTAATGCTCATATAACTAAGTCACTCACATGGTTGTACCAAAGACTATTTATAATACAAATATTTTTCACGATTTCAAAATAATTTTAACACAATAATAAATAAATTTTAATTCATTAATTATTAATTCTTTAATATTATCCTACCTAATTTGTTATTTAATTAATTCCTTCTTAAAGAGAATAAAACGAATTTAAGCTTGACTTCAAATTTCATCCGTGTGTAAAATAAATAGTTCGACTAATAAAATTTCAACTATTCAATATTATAAAAAAATCGCAAAGCACCTCGCAATAATGTATGTTTGCCCAACAAAGTTAAGTTCGATACTAGATTAGTATTAACTAAAAACGAATGTTGGAAGAAAACAAATAAACAAAAAAGTAGCTTTCATTGCAAACCGAAGGTTGGCTGAAGCAACAACAATTACAAGGTGGTAAATATTAGAGTTAAAATATTAAACGCGGGAAGCTTTAGGTAGTGGTAGCCTTCGTTCTCACCAACTGACGATTGCTGATTGAATACAGTTTGCTCGTATTCCATTATCTGAGTTTGGTTGGTTAAATAGATGATGCTTACAACTAAACACTCCCAAAGTAGATATATACGAAGAAGTGCTGATGATGGACGTAGCTGTCTAGAAAATGTGCATTCCGCTCTGCTGGTGTCTAAAAATTAAATTTTCCCAACTCTAAACAAAATATTGTATTTTTTAATAATTAAGTCATCTGAAAAAGATAGTTATAACATGAATATAGAATCTTTTATTAATTTTACCTTGCATTAGGATAATCTTAAGTTAAAAAGCCCCTATTCTCTAGGACTTTTGCACATCGTTGTGGCATAGTTTGAAATAATTCAGCACATTGGGCTGGACTTAGTTCCTCCTTAGACGCTCCACCTGCAGCATTTTCATTAAAATGGGCTTGTTTTTAAATTTGCGTGGGGCCATTATCTTGTTGAAATGCCCAAGCTAAAGGTAATTAATCCGCTTAATCATCTTCGGATCTCTAATAAACTCCTGTTCAGTTCACTTGTCAGTTTTCCTTAAATTTTAACATCTTGACCAACAACGTTAAGCAACCCTTTACAATCACTGACGAGCCACCATGCCTTTTAATTTTTTAGTGTATTTGAAGCAAATTTCAAGTATATATATTTTTGTTTGCACAGTTTTCACTATCCATCGTGAAAACCCCTAATATTTCTTTTTTATGACATTTGAAAATGGTGCTAATTTTAATTTCTGGTTTTTGGCTTTTAAACATATTTATGTTGGAATAACATTTTTAAATAACAATTATTTTAAAAACATACATAAATTGCTTTATTTTAATAATGTATACGAGAGTCCTTTAAAAATTATTGAAAATTATGGAATATTTTTGTATTAATAGTTTAAAAATTTTAAAACTCAATGAATTTCTTTGTATCTCAATCTTTGATTGTGATTGTTTTCCCCTTTTAAAATGGTGCAACCACTTCATTTTTAATAAAGTAATACAAGTAGAGTTTTCACATGGTAGTGGCAAAAACTTTCTTTGAAAAATATATGAACATTTGTTGTGCTCACCCCGGGTAAAGTCACTTATTTCGGGAACGGATACACGGATATTAAGCACTGTTAGCTTAAAATGTTCTTTAAAGTCTAAATTTTCATTTATGAGCCCTTGATTATGAAAGTGGTATAAGTTATATATTGCTTGTTTCGAGATATTAGGAGGTTTGCAATAGGATTAAAAAATATTTTTGTATTATGAAATAAAATATTTTGACACTTAAATAGTGCCAAGAAATAAGTATTTATTACGTTTATGAAATTTATAACCATTTCTAAAAGGTAATGTGGTTTTAAAAGGTTGAAATGACTCATACCATTTTCAAAGTTAACTGCATGACTTTATAAATGACTTAAACCATCAAGGACAAATATTATTAGAAATTAACATTTCAATCAAACTCATTACATTGTAACTGGTTTTGAATTATGAACTGATTTTTTGGAATACGTTATTAGTCTTATTCGTTTCCATTTCTTGGTAGCATAACTTATACTTCTTCGCCGCACAGTGGCTGAAAATCGGTTTTCGTTGGCCAAAAGTAAATTTTTTTTTTGTCACGAATTTTTAAAATGTTTACGTCATTTTGTAGTTAATATATCCAAATTAAGGTAGCCAAAAAATTATGTTAAAATATTGATAATTGTGGGCGTGGCATGCTGTCAAACTCAACTTTTTTTTAATTTCAGAAAAAGGTGTTTTTCTTTGGTTTTTTATCAAAATTAAATGGTTACTACTCGCAAGCTATCATCGATAATGGTCTGCGGTTTTTTTATAATGTTGGTAGGATTATTGTCTTTAGTTGTTGTAAGTAGACACAGCTCTAGCGTTTAATATTAGGGGCGTTATGAAATATTTATGAAACTACTATATTTTCCTCAAATTTAAACTTTAGTGGAATAGAACTTCTAGGGAACAAAAGGGAACAAGAAACGTATACAACCAGGAGAAAGGTGAAAGTGTCCTCTTTAAGGCTATATATACTTTTGCCGCCACGAGCCGCCTGTAGAACACTTTTTTCATTTTAATGAAATTACTCGAAAAAAAATCATATACAATGGTGTATTAAATTTTCACTTTTTTGCCTAAAAGTTTATTTTTTTTAGTTTAGGCTACGTATAACTAAAAAAAAATAAATATAATACCTTCGAAAGGGTTTAATGGCTTTGTTTTGATCAGCAAAAAATAAGTAATAAAATTATCACAATGGGCTCTACAGGAAGCATATGATCTCTTTCTAAATTTACCTGTTATCAAATGTTAGGGTCAACCAAAGTCATAAACAATTTTATAACAATAATTGCGACATTAAACCACTAAAGTTAAAAAACAACCCCATATTGACGCATGAGTGCAGTTTTGTTCAATTTAAGCGCTACCTGCTACGAAATTAAAGATCAGTGTGTGAAGAACATGTATCTAAAAATTTATAAAAGTACGGATTCTTTAAGGGATTACTCAGTAATAACTTAATCCTTTAAGTGTACGGATAAAACATAACAAACGCAAATAAAAATATTCAAAAGAAAATGGAGAGCTTCAGTTATAAAGAACTGGCCGAAGTGTATTTTAGAAACAAAAATCAGGAAGATGTTCTTAGTTACGTTAAAATAAAATTAAACTTAAATTCGTGTAGCACCGAAATGCAAGAGCAATTATATAATTTCGTCAAAGCACTAAAAAAACGCTACAAAGAAGTTATGTACAGTAAACAAAAATTTTATATAAAAAGTGCAAAGTGGTTAAAAGGTCAACTTACTGTCGCTGCAGAAACAGCAAAGCAAGATAAGGCTGGAAGACCACGCAAATCATTAGTGGACAATTGCAGAGATAGATCTAAGAGGCGGAAGCTTAAAGATATTAACGATGCCTTTGGTCCTACAAATATAAAAGAATCTTTCCTACATCAATTACGATCACAGAACCAATGTACAAAAGTGGATATCATTGAAAAAGTTGTTAAAGCTAGTCCACCGAGAACAAAACGGATTCTTAAAAGTATACCAACTCCGAATGATGCAATACAGTACACAAATGAGGAGGCATTAGCATTATTTCTGGATTTGAAATTAACAAAACAGCAATATATTAAACTCAGACAGCGTGCGATTGAAAAAGGCTCAAATATATATCCAGCATATCATCACATAACCGCTGCTAAAATGGACTGTTTGTCATCAAAGGACGCTATTACAATCACACCAATTTCGGCAGAGGTACAACTACAATCTCTACTTGATCACACAGCCGCACGCTTGCTGCAATCAATAACAGGAAATGAGTTGAAGAAATACGGAAACACAAAGTTAATTCTTTTTTGTAAATGGGGATGTGATGGTTCTTCGGGACAAAAACAATATAAACAAGCTGTATGTGAAAATATTTCTGACTCAGATATGTTCATGGTATCATTTGTACCATTGCTATTGAAAAAGATTTTGGAAGATTCAGAGCCTTCGACTAGTACAACGCAAACAATGGATATTTGGAAAAATGAGACACCATCTTCTACGAAATACTGCAGGCCAATCAAATTTCGGTTCAAAAAAGAAACATATGATGTTATTAATAAAGAAATTAGTGATATCAAGGCCCAAATTACAGCACTACAGCCATTACAATTACAGTTAGATGGGCAGCAAATTGAAGTAAGCTAACAGTTAGTCCTGACAATGATAGATGGAAAAGTGGGTCAGGCTTTGACTAACACGAAGGCTGCATCCAGCTGCATTATATGCCAAGCAACATCAACCCAATTAAACCAAGTCCCAGCAAAATCATTAGATAATACCGATGCATAATAATACACGCAAGAAGATTCTTTTCAGATCCAGAAACAGCATCTGAAATAACAGGAGTGGATTTCAACCTTATTTTCAGATTTAAAATAATACTAGAAGTACTTGCGTGCAATGAAGAAATTGACTGTAGAAAATTTGGAGATTATGCTAAGGAAACTGCAAAAATATATACAACTACCCATGGAGAAATATGTCTGCAACAGAGGTGAAGGCAGCGCAGAAGATCCGAGTACATTTTCCATTCGTCATGAAAGCTTAAAAATTAATTTTTTATGCAATCTAGGCTTAGGTAATACAATTTGTTAATTATTGATACTATTTTTCATATAATATGCTATATAAACGCCCACAGAAAGGGGGCGGGGTCCAAAAATAAATTTTTATGATTTTCTGGCTCCAGGGTAAAGACCTTGAATCTTCTTTGACATAAAAATGTTTCATTTGCTTAACAAATTTCCAAAAAAAACTTGTTTTCAGGGGTTGGTTTAGTTCTTCTTAGGGGAATTTTTTTCCCCCTGGTCCGATTTGGCCCATTTACGAACTGCGTGCCCTATCCTTCGAGATATATATGTACCAAATTTCAAGAGTCTAGCTCTTTTCGTTTAGACTGAATCGTGTTCATACAGACAGGCGAATGGACGGACGGCCGGATGGACAGACGGACGTATGGACAGACGGACATAGCTATATCGTCTTAGATTTCATCACTGATCAAGAATATATATACTTTTTTGGATCTTAGAGGGATATTTTACTATGTTACACACAGAATGAACCCATATTTCACTCTGAAAGTTAAAAAAATTAAAATGTTCAACTTTGACCTCGAATTCCTTAAAAAGTCCTCAATCAATTTTAATGTAATTAAAACTGAATCAAGCTGAGCTAAATATCTATCCATTAAAAAAAAATTATTTCAATATTTTGATCGGTTCAAAAGTTACAGAATTTTGGCCAACGAAAAACGATTTTCAGCCACTGTGCGCCGTATAATGTCTACAATTAACTATAAATAGTGGATATTTACATTAATAGGATTATCTGATCATATCTGAACCGCTATGTGCAGACATGACAAATTTACTAATAATTATTTTGCTAACTTTGAAAACAGACCGACTTATACCACTATTATAATATATACAGTAACTGCATTTTGGTTACCAACCAAAAAAATAAACTCAATTTATTAACTTAATTTTCATGGCATACTGCGAATTACTTCAGATTATATTGTTTTATTAGGATTTGATATGAAATAGCTGATAAACTAGATTTTTAAAATTTTTGACTTATACAACTTTTAAAATCAAGAGCTCATATGTAGTCATTTTTCCTATAGCCATCTTTCCTGAGAATATCATAGTTTCCAAGGAAAATCAACAGCCATTTCCCCTGTTTTAGGGTTGCGTACCCAAAAAAGGGGAAAATGTCTGTCTTTCAGCACCTCTTAGAATCGAAACCAATACTAAAACTCATAGGCTGTTCTGAAAGTGACATGCTGTTCGCATATCTGTCTTTATATCTTGAACTGTAGGAGCCAGACGCTTGAAATGTACACAGAGTAATTAAAACTATGTTCGTTATATAATCAAGGATACAAAAAATAAACCTAAAAATTAAAGGGTATTCCGACGTTGAAATGTTTTTCGACGTGAAAATGGCTTTATTTTTTGCACCGCAATAGGTAGGCTCTTGATATTTTCATAGAAATTGTATTACAAATACTAAAATGAAAAGGGTGTTCCGATAGCGACTCGATTTTCGCTAATATGACTTAAATTTTTTAAAGGTAAACTTATACAGAGTGTGTTAAATTATGTCCGCTATAATAAGTGCAAAAAATAAAATAAAAAATTAAAGGGTGTTTCGATAGTGACAAGATTTTGTTCTGATCTTATATTTAAAGAGTAATACGCTGACACTTAAAATATTATTATATTTTATACATATATATTATATATTACATGTGGATAATGTAATATATATTATATATTACATTATCCACAGTAACAACAAAGAAGCAACATAAATAAGAATTAAAGGGTGTTCCCTAGACGTCGCGAATTTCAGTAATTAGGCCTTCTCTTATCAACGTTATGAAAGACATAGGGTACTTTGTACTATGCGCTGGCATAAAAATAATAATCAAAATAATAGGACGTGAAAAATGTTTAAACTTGATTTATTTTTAAAGTAAAATTCTTTTAGTAAAATTCTCAATTACGAGGCATTTTGGATTTTGCCATTTTTGTGCAGACTTTTTGAGGTTTCCCTAATTTATAAAAAAGTAAGTTTTTCCTTCAGAGAACCCTCTAGTTTAATAGCTAATGAATTAGCTTAAATTTTGGATTTCATAACTCGCAGTTTAAGGCTTGCAGTTATATTTAAATAAAAAAATAATTAAAATTAAATTTTTCTCGTGTATGATTTTTATAAAATGAATTATTTTTCACTCACAAATTTTCCTACATTAAGTGTGAAATTAAACTTGTGTATAAATGGGTAAATTAATTACATACATACTCATGCATACATATGTATCCTACATGCATATGCATATTCTACCTATAGACTTCTATTGTGTGATTGTGTTTGTTTGTAACTGACTGTTATCTGAGGTCTTAACCGAACTTCCTATTTGCTCTCTTCCCATTTATTCAGATGTTTGCTGTTGTTGTTTCGAGAAAACAATAATGTTGTCGTTATAAATTATGTGTTTAAATAATATTAAGTTGTCATTGTTGATTATATCGTCGTTGTACATAAACATTATATACAAACGTGTAAACATATAATTTTACCTACATATGTATGTATGTATGTATTTATCAACGCATTTAAATACACACATTGTTATACAATTGAATTATGTACTCGTACAAATGACATTTGCACTTGTGCTTATTGCCTAACAACCACAGACATAAATGTTTACGCATACACATTTACAGTTTAAGTAATTATTTTACACTCTTGTGCACTAAAATGTAAAATGAAACAAAAAAAATCTTAACCGCATATGTTTAATTACCTAGCGACCAAATGTAAAGCGGTCTATTAAACTATTTTGCGATTATTGTAGTTTACATGAGCTTGTGTTGTGAGCTTTCTGGCCTTGTAGCTTTCGAAGATCGAAAGATAGTGTTTCGTACAAAACACAAGATTCACATAGTTGCTTCTAATTTGATTGCTTGAGATCATACTATCAAGCACAATTTATATTTAAAGACTAGCTCTGCCCGTCAGTTCGTCAGCGACCTTGCAATATTTTGTTCGATTTTGCTTTGAAAGTAATCCACACCAAAGACCCTTACGTTTTTAGTGCCGCCTTAAACTATGCTGCATATTAGTTTATGTATTAACTTTATAAAAAATAAAGTAGGCATATCCGGTTAGTTCAGTTATGGTTTATGTATTTACTTTACAACTAAAATACCTGCGTACTTTTTCTCTTTTTTTTTTTGACCTTTAAAAAATGGTTTGAACCCGACTAATATAGCTCAGTTTTCAACTGTCGCTGTTGTATATAGAAAAGGAAAGAAAAACCCAGGTTGTAACGGGGAAAAACAAAAATATACTCATACAGCATTGATACTGCATAGAGCCTCATGCCCTGATGTCTTAATAAATGACGAAATAATACCGTTAATTAGGAAGGTCAAATACATCGCGATACTTCTTAATTGACTCCATACTGCGAAGAGCCATATAAAAGCAAAGCTGGCGCAAATAAAGTTGAGGCAGTACAAATAAACAGGCTTATTGGCAGAAACTCTAGCCTTAGTTAAGATTGTTAACTTCTACTACTACGACTAAAAAGCATGTGATACAATTCGCGTCAGTGCATGGAATATCGGCTTAACCTGATGGCGGTTTTACTCCTGGGTGAATACAATACGTCTACCAACGCCCTTGATGCGCGTAGCAACACAAACAGTAGGAATAAATCTCCCTCGTACAATTTAGAGGTTCAAAGCACAGAAACACCGAAGTTCCTCACTAAGAGAATCGGCGTTATCTCTGGGCTATTGGTTCCCATAGTACTAGTCGTTTACACACTCGTTAGATGTCCAAGATTCTTCTCTACCGATTTCAGAGCCCGTACAACCTTTGAGGACTGCTAGCCCCTTATACTACGGAAGCATTAGCGTCAATATATCAGTAGTTATCAAGACCATATGCTCTTAGAGGATAAAAAAGAGGTATATTGCTTCTGTTGGCCGAACATCAGAGAGAATTGACTACCAAAAAGATGTGAGCAACAATGACAAATAAATTTTTTGGTTAGCACTGGCTGGACAGTGATGGAGAGGTAGGTAGAGATAAGGACAGGTAGGATTTGACCTGAAAAGGGAACATCTGCCCTTGTTATATAATTGTTTATTGTGGTAATATTAGTGGAGTCAGTTTGTTTTGTGTTTGAAGGGCTGAGACCACCTGAGAAAAATCATTTCGAGCTAGACGGAAACCTCACCAGGTCAACCGGGCCATAACATAAATGGTTTGTGTATATTTTTTTTAGAATTAAGATATGAATACTTTTTGTAAGTTTAGTTACATTAAAGTTACATTACAATTAAATATTTGCCGATCTTAGTAACCCTTTATCCATTATACTAAATAAAGTTGTTGGGAATCGAACTCACAACCCACAGACTCCTAGACTAGCACACTACCTAATAGGCTGCCAGGGCGAACAACAAAACTAGAAACGTTACAACATCTTTGTAAATAATTTATTTTTATTTTTTTGTCAAACATTTATTTAATTCCGTTAAACGTTTTTTTTTATATCTTCAGCTTTGTCTTACACAACGAATCTCTAAAATAGTGTTGTTAAACAATTTTAGTTGAAACATCACCACCAGCATAAAGATGACAATAACCATTAATACAAATAACAATTTTACAAATTTTACAAATAAAATGGATTTGTTAAAGGAATAAACTCGACACCTGTTATTTATTAAAACACTTTGTTATCATCCTCTTCATTATTTATGTTTCAAATTATTTTGTCTACTGTATTGTCGTGTTCCAACTCTTGTTGAATTCGATGCAAATTTTTTTAATTGTAGTATGTAGTAAAACTACATCCACAATGACATATCGTTACTAAGCCTACATTTACAATATTACTATTACAATATTATTTTCATTTTAACATTCCAAGTGGTAAAACTAAAAGGGCCTTCTCGCTTCAGGCCTTCTATAAGGCATGCTTAACTATTCTCTCCCTACGACCCTCATTTTTCTGTGCCTTCCAAAGCTGGCTTTTTAAAATGGCTTGGCTCTCCCTTCTGAAACATCTAGCACACATTCCTAATTCTGTTCTTTTAGAGGGGAAGCGCTATTTATGTTCTATTTTTATATCTCTCATTTTGTATGGCAAAAACATAATTTTCTATTTTTAGAATTCTCATTTATAAAAACAAAATTTATTTATAAATTTATTAAATAATTTAATTGAATGCTATTTATCATTAAATGCCTGGATATACTATCAGTATGGGGGTGTGGGTTTGCTTCCCAAAAAAAAAAAAAAAAAATAAAGGAAAACAAAATAAATTTCATCAGTATTTTATCAATATATAAAATAATAATATTTAAGTTAAAATAAAAATAAATTTAAAATGTTTAATAAAATTAACAACAACAATAAAACTAATCTTGTCCCAAAACAGTTTTTCTTCGTTTTTGCTACTAAAAGCAGGCGATTTTCGCAAGACCTTCTATAACGCTTGCCGACAGAAGCGACAGTGGAAGGCCTGCTCCGCAATGGCAACCTGTGCAAAAACGATATAATTAGGAATTGCGACTTGAAGGCCTTGTGCCCACTTA
Organism: Phasia obesa; assembly: GCA_949628195.1. Lineage (NCBI taxonomy): Eukaryota > Metazoa > Arthropoda > Insecta > Diptera > Tachinidae > Phasia > Phasia obesa. The sequence continues at coordinate 80,904,269 of OX451215.1, forward strand.
AGAAGGAGTAAAGAGGTCTTCTAGAAGGCCTTCATATACCTTCTTTTTACCACTGGGTTCGAATTGATTTAATTGCAACATACACATTCACATATCACATACAGATTTACAATTATCTTCTTTATTTATTATTAAATACTCAGTATACAAAATATTCTTGCGTAATTGTTTTGCAACCCGCTAATTCTTATTTACTCTTCTAATAAAACTGCGCTTCAGAAAAACACAAAGTATAGATATTCTACTAGCTGTGCTCACACACGTTGTATGCGTTCTGACAATATTTTGTTCGATTTTGCTTTCAAAGTAAAAAAGACTTACTTACGCATTTACTTTACAAAGGTAGCAATCCCTGGATAAAATTCTAAAATTTTTATTTTTTTCGCAATTTTTATTTATTGTATCTTTAATATAATTGAACTATCAATAATTACTCATATCTTAAGTCTAAAAAAAAATAAATATACTTGTTTAGTCACACCAGTGCTGGACAAAAAAATGTATGTTTCACGGTTACTGTAATTTGCGGGTTATCCCTCTGATGTACGGATGAGAGAAGCAGTGTCCCTCCTTCTTAGTCGAATGTAACCAGGTTCATTAAGTATGTTACGGGCCAGTGGATTCGGATGAGTTTCAAGCTTCCTTAAATACCTTATGGCAAGTTTCGCTATTTCTGCTTTAACTGATGGCACGTTTAGGTCTTTATGAATGTTCGAGTTTTTTATATACCAAGGAACAGATGTAATTATACGAAGAATCTTATTTTGGCGCCTTTGAATTTTTTCTACGTTGGTAGCTAAGGCAGTGCCCCATAATTGAATGCCATAACACCATATTGGTTTTAGAATTGACTTGTATAATAAAAGTTTGCAATCTAAAGCTAGAGTAGAATTTCTGCCGATAAGCCAGTTTAGTTGGACTGCTTTTAACTTCATTTGTGTTAACTTTGTTTCTATGTGGCGTTTCCATGTAAGGCCGAGTTATTTGACGTCTGAAAGCTGAGGTATCGTTTGGTTATTTATCCGAATAGGGGGGCAAGATTCTCTACGCAGTGTGAAAGTTATGTGAGTACATTTTTGTTCATTAACTTTTTTTCTCCATTTCTTCCCATTTTTCTAAATTGGATATGTGGTCTTGTAAATATCGTGATGCTACTTCGGGTCTTTTGTGAATGCTCAAAAAGGCTGTATTGTCAGCAAATGTCGATGTGTGAACTCGGTTACTAGTTGGCATGTCTGAAGTATACAATAAGTATAAAAAGGGCCCCAATATACTACCTTGGGGAACTCCGGCTTCGATTGGCTGGGGTGAGCTCAAAAAATTAATTTCTTTCACAATAAATAACTATCTAGCAGCTTATATAGGTTTACGGGCAAATTCAGTTTTAGCTTATATATTAGGCCTTCATGCCATACCTTATCGAATGCTTGAGAAACGTCGATAAAAAGCGCAGAGCAGTATTTTCTCTCTTCAAATGTCTTCTTAACAACATTGACTAACCTGTGAGTTTGTTCGATCGTACTATGTTTTTTCCTGAAGCCGAATTGATGGTTTGGAATACATCCTTTGCCGCTTAGAATAGGGTTAAGCTTAGTTATTAACATCCTCTCAAACAGTTTTGACATATTTGACAAAAGGCTTATTGGTCTGTTTGATTAAATTTTTGTGTGGTCTTTTCCTGGTTTAGGAATCATGGTAACCAAGGATACCTTCCACTCTGTGGGGAAGTACTCAAGACGTAAAATGGCATTAAAAATAAAAAGAACGATTCTGCTAGCTATACGGGGCAATTCAAATAACATCTTGTTACTGGTTTTGTCAACGCCAGGGGCTTTTTTGGTGTTTAAATCCGTTATTGCCTTTTCAATATCACCAAATTCCAATCTTATCGGGACTGCAGCACTAGCCTCGACAACTGACAACTCAACTATATCGGTCGATATATTTGGGGTAAAAACCTTTTTCAAATGTCCAGCAAATAAATTTCCTTTTTCGGTATCACTCATTGCCCAGCCTCCAGCTGAAGTTCGCAAGGAAGGCTTACGTAAGACTGGCCTTTTAAGGTTTCTACAAGCACGCCATAACGAATAATCTGATTGAGGAGTTGCGTCTAGGTCTCCCAAATAGGTTTTCAGGGATGCTACTCTTCGAGATTCCAGCATGTCTCTTAGCCGGTTCGTGCATTCTTTAAGTCTGCTTTTGAGTTGAGGAGATCTCTGTGATTGCCATTCTCTACGAATTTTTCTTTTTTCAGCCAAAAAAAAAAATTTTTATAAAATTCTAAAAATTATTGGAAAGCTCTGTAAAAGGTGTTTCAAATAATTTAACAACAATGTAATTCCACAAAGTAAAAATACAAATCAAATACAAATTTTATTCAATTAACTATTTGGCAGTAAATAATTCATATTTTTCATGATTTTAAAACAGCACCATCTGTTGCCCATCCGTGTATAACATACCCCGCTTTCAATTCATTTTTCAATATTTCAATATTTTAAAAAATATCCATTTTCAAAAATAAAAAATGCCTTAAAATATGCAGTACCTTTAAATCGGTAAAAAATCGAATTATTGTAAAGCTCTGTAAAAGACAGACAGGAAAGCAGTTAGTAATTATTTTGAAACAGCACCATCTGTTGTGCAACAGTGTTTAAAATATCCGCTTTCAAAAATAAGATCCCTTAATGTATGCAATACCTTTAGGACCCCCTCCCGTCCTAAATGATTCCAGGCAACCTATGATTTACGGCAACCTTACTTTCATTGAGTCACGTGACTTAGTGATTTTAGACTGTCTTTCTTTTTTCTCATCACGGAGTCTCTAATAATTACTAGGCATTGTCCAAGGCTAAGTTTCCCCATGGCATCCACATTTAACAAGTTTCTGCCCGTAGTCCTAAGTCTTATGCTAGGCAGTGCTGTACATTCACACAAATGGTCCGCTACCATCTTAGCATATCACACGTTTTATATTTTTCGATTTTCATCTTGACTTTAAGTTGCTTCTATTATATCTGAGTACCTTACTAGCCTTTCTGCCAAGGGGCTGTTTGAATACCATTTGAGCCTGTCTACATACAGTAGCCTTCCTTCCCATTTTCAGGTTAAGTGAGTGCAGCGATTGTAGGACCTTCGTTTGCATTAGGCCATTACACAGTGCTTCTGGTCCTCAGATATCCACAGCAGATCCTCTTTTTGCTAGTTGGTCTGCTACTGCATTTTCAGCTATGCTTATGTTGCTTCAATAAGTCTTAAAACACATTGCAGCACAAGATAATAGTACGCGTTTACTTGCCTCATGCGTTTTAGAACTGACTGGTTGTCAAGTGTAATGAGAACCTTTCTTAAATGCACCCAACTTTCCAGCAGGTTATTTAACGTATGCAGCAACCCAAATAATTCTGCCTGGTAAATGGAGACGTACTCTCCCAAACACAGACTACAGGACATTTCCTGCTCTACCGTTCATAAAGGAACCATCAGTAAAAATCCAGAGGTCGTTCTCCATACAATCACTGTGAGAGTCTGATGTAGTCTTTCGACTATTTTTCTTCTACTCAATATATTACTTCAAGCAACAATGGGGCAGAATCAAAATATTTTGAAATAATTCTGCCATTTGTAAAGGGCTAATCCTAGACCTTAGTATCGAAAAATTCAAAAATTTCAATTTTAAGATGTGTACTTGCAATTGAAGCTAAGGACCAAACTCAATTACAGTTAGATGAGTACACGTTTATTTGCCTCGTGTGTTTTAGAACCGACTGGTTGTCAAGTGTAATAAGAACCTTTGTTACATGGACACGACTTTCCAGTAGGTTATTAAATGCATGTAGCAACCCAAACAACACTGCCTGGTAAACGGAGACGTACTCCACTAGAAACAGACTATAGCACAGGTTTAGCTTAGCTGAGTATACACCTGCTCCTGCTCTACAGTATATATGGGAAACATCAGTAAAAATCCTGACGTCGTTCTCCATACAATCACTGTGAGAGTCTGATGTAGTCTTTCGACTATTTTTCTTCTACTCAATATATTACTTCAAGCAACAATGGGGCAGAATCAAAATATTTTGAAATAATTCAGCCATTTGTAAAGTGCTAGTCAAATACCTCAGTATCGAAAAATTCAAAAATATCAATTTTTAAATTCGGTCATTTATTTATTGTAATACACAAGTAATTGTAATTGTAATTGGATGAAATTGTAATTAAAAAATTATAATTACAAGTAATTGGATGTGTAAGTATTTATAAAAGATAAATGGCTCTTCCGAATTATGTTTTAGTTTAAAATTTAAAACAAACAAATATAAATTACCAAGGGGTGATTATTAAAGTTCTATATGTAAGTGCCGAGTTACATTATGCAATTTTTGTCGCTGCAATTCCTCATTAGTAGGCAAGAGAGGGCAAGAGGGGAGAGAGGAATTGAAAAGGTTACATATGCCAGTACTCTTGAAATTCGTTTTGCCCTCTCATTCGTAGTTTTAATTTTGAAGTTTAAAATGTAAACAAACGTATACATCCATACAAATTGCTGCAATAAAAATTGCACGATATAAACACAAAAGCAATATTTAAGAAGAAACGAGAAAGATTGCAGCGACAAAAGTTGCTTAATGTAATTCGGGACTAAGTAAATCTTAACTTTGAGGCCAAAAATGAAATTTAATATTTCCTTGTAAATGTGGGTTACAAAACTTCCAATTATTATAGAAAATCCCTAATTAAACAAAATAAAGCACATTCATTTTCCTGCTGATTGAGTGTTTTATAATCTTCTTATTCACTTAATTGACTTATGAAATTTTTGAATATTTTCTCCATTTAATTGCATTCATTATACATTATTTACCACTCATTTATCATTCCTTTAATGAAAATGTTACTAATTCATATTTTCAAAAAAAAAAAACAGCTTTAGCGATTTCGAACAATTCGTGTTTGCCGGTATGCACTTGTAGTGGTGTAGTATTGGCATTTATATAATTGTGCTCTTGACTGAGTAATAAGTTTATCCTTCTATTAAATGTTTAAAATGTAATTAAATGAAAACACTCTGTACTTGTGCTTTTTTTTGTAACTTTTATAATAAGGTCACATGCACAAGGAGAAATATTATGGTTTAAATGTTAAAAAATGAATAAGTCTAAGGCTGGTTTCGGGAAAATTTTCTTAACATATTTATATTTTTCTAAAAGTGTACTTAAGGTTGCATCAGCTAGTGTTTCGGCTTAAGTTTTCTTTGAAAATTTTTATGTAGGTTTTTCCTGACGATCTCTGGACCACCGATCGATCTTTCCAACTCTAAGCTGTAATTTGTTTTGATGTTTTTTTCTCCATGATCAATATTACGATCCAGCAACTTTTCCAACTTGTAAAAATTTATTTAGATAAATCAGTCAAGTGTGAGTTAGTCTTACACACGTAGGGTTCCGTACTATGTTTAGTACGCCTTTAAAACTCAAGTTGTTAATTTTTTCATGTCTTATGGTGTACCCTTTAATTTTAAAAAGTCATGGATCACCCTTTAGTAATTAGTAATTGTTACAGCGCCCGAAGTACAACATCTACTGTAAACAATTCAAGAGTCTAACTATTACGGTTCAAAAAATAAGGCTATTTAAGTAAAAATCTGTCTCTGTCGGAGCACCCTTTAATTTTGTTATTTGTTATAACGGCCATGGAAATTCTTTTTCTATGAATATATCAGAGTTTACCTATTACGATTAAAAAAATAAGTCACTATATGTGAAAAACATGCCGCTGTCGGAACACCCTTTAATTTTTAGTAATTGTCATAGCGGCCGTGGCAACATATCTTCTGTACAAAATTTTAAGAGTCTACCTATTACGGTTCAAGAAATAAGGAGTTATACATGAGAATCACGTCACTGTCGGAACAGCCTTTAAGTTTTATTATTTGTTATAGTTTCCATAGTAATAAACCTCCTCTAAAAACTTTAAGAGTCTACATATTATCGTTCAAAACTTAGGCCATATACACGCATAGCACGTCACTCTCGGAAAACCCTTTAATTTTAAGGTTTAATTTTATATACTTGCTTAAAAAGCGAACATAGAGTTAATTATTGTCTGCAAATTTTATGTGGTTGCCGCCTATAGCTCTAGAAACAAAGACATAAAGGCAAATAACACCTCTCTTTCGGAACACCCGATAAGTTTTAGTATTTATTGATATAGTGGTCACAGTTATACATACAGCATCTGTGAAAATTTCAAGAGTCTACCTATTATGGTTCAAAACTGAGGCCTTATACACTACCGGAACACCCTTTAATTTTTATTTTTATTTTTTTATACTTGTTTATATAGTGAACTAAGTTTTAAGTACTATTTATAAATTCAAGTGTATCCCTCCTACAGTTCAAGAAATAAACACATTTTCGTGAATAACACCTCTCTATTGGAACATCCTATAAGTTTTAGTATTTGTTGCTATAGCGGCAACAGTTATATATCATCTGTAAAAATTTCAAGAGTCTACCTATTACGGTTCCAGAGATAAAAGGCGCTGACAGACGGACAGACATTGTAGCAAAAACAATAGGGTTACGTTTTTACACTTTGTGTACGGAACCCTAAAAATTAATGCTCTGTTCGACGAATCTTAAGAGCACTTCTTGAATTTTACAGTGGAGATTATCGTCCTTCCGAGCGTGCGACTTATTCACTACATTTCATTAAGCCATCCATCCAACCACAAGGCAAATAAATGTTCGTACTGAGGGTCTGTAAGTCGACGTGTTGACAACCGGTAACTTGGTCTTTGTTCGTCCACTATATGGAAACTTTTGCATTAAGATCTTGGTTTACAACAATATAATACTCAGCTTGGTCAAGAATTGAAATCTAATGACCATCAACTTCGTCGTACGTTTGATGTCTGATGGTCTCATGAACATTTGCGAACTTATCCGATTGTTTTTTACCGAAAAACTCTTGTTTGGTGATGAAGCGTGTTTTTGTTAAATGGATGCGACAATAAGCAATTTTACCGAATTCGGATTGAAAACAATCGTAGACAATGAAATATAAACAAAAATTTACACTTTGTTGTAAACTGTCAACTGACGGCATCAACGGTCCATATTTCTTTACAAATTAAGCTGGATTCACTCATTTAGTCCCGACAAAATTTTTGTGAGAAACACCTATTTTTTTGCCCGGAAAAACAAAGCTGCCATACGCTTACATAACTAAATAATATTTATTTTACAACATGGCAAAGCAGCAAGTGATTAAAAATAAAATATTGGTGTGAAATTGCATATTTTTTATTATTTTCACATTTTGCTTATTGAAACAGGTATTATTAAAGAAAATTGCTTCTATTAATGGCTGTTAAAATAAAAAATGCCAAAAAAAATTGCTGTAAAAGAAATATTAAAGCAAAGAACGGCAATGGGCTACTGTCACGCATTGGTTCCTGAGATGCGCTTAAATGATGTAAAATCCTTTGTTAATTTTCATCGCATGGACCCAAATACGTTTGCTAATGTTCAATTCTAATGGCGTGATCATGTCGTACATACATTCTCTTCTGGGCTTTTTCATTTCCATTATAATCTTGAGGGCAATTGCTTCATTGAAATGCATTTTCATAAAATAATTTTTTATTGAAAAATATTTCTTTGTTGATAATCAATACAAACCAGAGAATGACAAAAGTATAATTTTTAGTACTTATTATGTATTTGAGGCGAAACATAAATATGTATAGCTACAGCTCAAACAATATATCATACACACATACTCATATCAATTTCAACTTAAATAACTACAAGTATAGGCAGAGAATAAGTGTTCGCATACTTGTTCATTATTTTTCGCAATACAACTAAGTATAAGTAAAAGTTGGATAAAGTATTGGCTATACCCATACTTGTAAGTATAGAGTAGGAATAAGTACAAGTATGTAAATACACTAAGTATACTTCGAGTATTTTATAAATATATGTAACTATATGTATTAATTATTTCACAATTTAAAAATACGTTCATTCATTTCTTCATCCTAATATGAAAATTATTTTGGTTCTCTATACTTAACCAATGTTCGGTTATAAACAAAATATTGCCAAACATCATTCACCTTTTTATACACACAATTCCTAAAAGTAGTTGTTTTACTTATAAGTATACTTATAGCATTATACGTACTTTTCCATACTTGTAAGTATTAGGTAGTTATAAGTATGGGTATGACAGATACCCATCACATTATCTACCTACAACCAGTTGTACTCATACATGCATTACTTATATATTTTTAAGTTCGTTGTGTATAAATAATGTTTGTTATAAGTATTGAGTACACCCATACTTATTTCACTGCAAATGAGTATGTGTAGGTATTTTCTGTGTTATAAGTATAGGTATAACTAATATCCAAAAATATGTGTACATTTATTTTATAAGTACTTTTTGTCAGTCTCTGATACAAACAAAACAAATGCCACAACTTCATACTATGCAAAATCTATCTATATAATGGCAACTCAATTCACAACTGTGGCAGCTCCTTTTAATTTTGTTCGGACAAAAATTAAAATAAACCAAATCAAGCTGAGAGTTGTGTAGACAAAATTATTTCTCTCACTGCGAGAAATGTGAAATGCGTATAAAAAAAATGTTGTCCGAACAAATATTTTGTCCAGACAAAATGGGTGAATCCAGCTTTAGGGTAGGAGATGCTTTTACGTTATCGACATTTTTTTCCTCAAAAAAAAAAAAAAAAAAAAAATCCAATTCGATATATAATAATAATATTTTTGTTTGTTTATTTTTTAAGACTGTTTGTGCTGCATCATGTGCCTCCATTTATTACTCTCTTCGTGATGCTTCCATTCTGGTTTAGAGTATGTCCTATTCATCTGCATTTTCGGGGTGCTATTTGTCGATTTATAGGTTATTCGTTAGTTGAGCTCAAAAATTATTTACTTACTCGTAATAGTCATGCTACCAACAAATACATAGCTAAAAAATTACAAAATAAATATTAGTTTTAAATATTTTCTTTGAAATTTTATTATTACTATGCAGATGAAAGTAGAAAGATGCAAAAATAATTAACATTCTGCTATGCAGAATTAAATCAATCACCTAATTGGTAATAAAAAATATTCTTTCAATTTGGAGAGACTCTAAATTTCATTGCGTAGACCATTTCAGAAAGGGTCTACGCGATATTGATGCTTATAATGGTATGGCAAACTATATTACTTTTAACTTCAGTGAACTAATTTCAGTATTATCGAATTTTTTTCTCTCAGTGTACACATTTTATAACATTTTTTCACTTCTTTCATTTAACCAAAGCCAATTAACATAATTAGTTATGGGAAAAATGGATTAAAATACACACATAATCAACAGCAATATACCTACAACAAAAAAAGCCAAACAGGAAAGAAAACAGAAAAAGGTTAAAATACTAATAAAACAAAAAATAATAAACTAATTAAAATACAAAAACTAATTAAATTCAAATCGGTTTAATAAGGCGTATAAGTGTTATTTAGTGTAATGTTCATCGTAAATGACTTATTTTTCGTTAGTTGTTGGGCTAAAAATTATTTTTTTTTCAATTAAAAATAAAATATTTACAAATTAGAGAAGTAAAAACAATTAACAAATTGTTTTTAATTATTTGAAATTTTTTTTATTTGAATATTAAATACAAATAACAAATAAAAATATTCATTTTAGATCACGCCTCTAAAACGTAGTGATTGAGGGAGTGTGTGTGCGTTTAGTATAAAAAACTAAACGATACAACAAATATATATGTATGTAAATAAAAAAATAAATAAATATTTAAATGCATAAGTGTATGTTACACTCTTTAATATTTATCAACTCATCTTTTATCTACTCAGTTGAAATACGTGCCAAAATATCTATGGCATTTTTAAACAAAAAATCTATGCCCCGCCTTTTAACAAATACAAAGTGCACAAGCATAACAACAAAGTCATTAGCTATTATTATTTACAACAAATTTGTTTAAATAAATATTAAAATATTTCTGAATGTATACTATGCATGTCGTGGTGTGTGTGTATGTGTTGCATTAAATATGATTTAAACCAACACTTGTCTTTTTTTTTTAGGTTAAACAAAAAAATTTTTGTTTATTTGTTTATGTTCATTTTAATTTTTAATATGTCTATATGGCCAATAATAGAATTTGATGCTGTTGGCCATTATAATCACACTTAGATTTATGAGAATGTTTGTTATATGTGTGAGTACTTTGAGGGGTGTGTGTGTGTGTGTGTTAATGTAGTGGCAAATAATTTTATTGCCAATTCCCTCTCACATGTTCTCTTCTAGGTAAATATGTACATATGTATGTACATATGTTTATGAAATCTTAGGCGTTTCGAAAAGTATCTGCTGGCAAGATTTAAGCTACTGCAGTAACAGGCACTGTTGCCAGATTTGCTGTTTTCTCTGCTTTTTATGGTTCCATACCCAAAGGGTAAAAACGTAATCCTATTGTTTTCGCAGCAATGTGTGTCCGTCCGTCTATCACCGCCTTTTATCTCTGAAACCGTAACCTCTTCAAATTTTCAAAAACTAAAATTTATAGGGTGTTCCGATAGAGACGTGTTATTCACGATAGTGATGTGATCTTCAAGAATATCACTTTATTTCTTTAAACGTAAATTTATACAGAGTGTGTAAATTTATATCCGCTATAGCAAAAAATAAAAGTTAAAAGTCTATACAAAGTACGAAAAATTAAACCAAAAATTAAAGGGTGTTTGGATAGTGATATAATTTTGCCCTGGTCGTATATTTGAACAGTAATAGGGTGACACTAAAAATTACACAGATTATGTTTTACAAAGCAAAAATAAAATCAATAAAAACACTATAGGCAAACACTTGATATTTATACAGGTTATGCTCTAGTATAAAAAAATAATAAAAAAATAAAGGGTGTCCCATAAAACATGAAAACATTAACAACTTGTATTTTTAAAGTTGTACTGAACATAGTACGGAACCCAACGTGTGTAAGTCTAACTTGCACTTGACTGATTTATGTGTGATTTTTTTATCGTAAAATTGCTTAGAGAGAGATTTGCCGATTTTCTTCCCCAAGTTGTAGATTTTATAAAATTACTGCATTGATTTAAGAATTTTATTTATAAAACTAGCTGCTTCGATTTTGCTTTGAAAGTAATCAACACCAAATTTTAAGACTCTTACGTATTTATTTAATATAAAGATACCCATCCCTAGATGAAAATCTAAAATGTTTATAAAATACTAAAATTCTAAAAATTATTGTAATGCTCCGTAAATGGTGTTTAAAATATTTTAATAACAATGCAATTTCGCAAAGTAAAAATACAAATAAATAATTCTTGCAAAAAAAAACCGACTTCAAAACAGATAGTTGGGTACCAGTTCTAAACTAAAAATGTAAGAAGTAATCTGTGAGAACTATATATAAACCAAATAAAAGGTAAACAAAATGCGTCAAAGTTAGCAGGAAAAGAAGTAAAGACTATGTGAAATTCAAGCATCTCCCTATTACTGTTCAAAAGTTAAGCTATTATCACCAACAACCGTCTTTTATGGGGACACCATTTAATTTTAATTTTTTATAGCTGTTATAGCGATCATAGTAATACACATTATGTGTAAATTTCAGTTGTCTATCTAAAACGGCTCAAAAGATAAGGCATACATTAAATTTCATTAACTATAGGGACACTCTCTCATTTCCATAAGTCTCTATCTATAACGGTTCAAAAGACTAGTCAATATAAGTCAAATTACGTCAGCTATGAGGACACCCTTTAAGTTTTTTGTACTTTTTACTGTGGACATAGAGATATTAGCTTTGTTAAAATTTTAAATGTTTATCTATAAGCGTTCAAAAGATAAGGTCATATAGATCAAATATCATTAACTTTAGGTACACCCTTTAATTTCCCACTTTATACTTTTTACTACAGCGGACATAGTAATATACGTTCTGCGTAAATATAAAATGTCTGTCTATAACGGTTTCAAAGATAAGGTAACATAAATCAAATAACATCACCTATTGGGACACCCTTTAATTTACAATTTTAAATTAAAGACATATTGTCATAGAGGACTTGGCCACATAGATTTTTTGTAAATTTTAACTGTGTGTCTATAACGGTTTATAGGTTTAGTCATATACAGAAAATTACTGAACTATTGGAACACCCTTTAATTCATAACTCTAAATATTTATAATTGCAAGTATACCAGACAAAGTAGTGGAAATTCTGCCTAATTTTCAAGTGTTTGTCTATAACTGTTCAAAAGATAGGTCAAATTACATCAATTATGGGAACACCCTTTAATTTATAAATTCAAATTATATACCTGTTATAGCGGACTTAGCAATACAGGTTCCTTGTAAATTTCAGCTGTCTGTCTATAACGGTTCAAAAGTTTGGCCACATACATAAAATTACATTAACTATTGGGACACCCTTTTATTTCCAAATTCAAATTTTATACTTTTTGTTATAGCGGACTTAGTAATAAAAGTTCTTTGTAAATTTAACGGTCGGTGTACAACTGTTCAAAAGTATGGGCATATACAACAAATTTATTGAACTATTGGAGCAGCCTTTAATTTTTAATTTGGAATATTTATCCTTTTTATTATAAAGATCATAGTAATCGACATTCTGTCAAACTTTCAAGGTTTTGTCTCTAAAGGTTCAAAAGATAGGCCCATAAAGGTCAAATTACGTCACATATGGGGACACCCTTTAAATTTTAAGTTTATTTTTTTATTACTTTTTGTTGGTGGAAGCTATAGTGATACCCAATTTTTTAAAATTTTAAACTGGTGACCTTTAGGGTTCTTAATACACGATAAAAACATGTATGTTGTATGGGGACACCCTTTAATTTTTAAAATAATGAACTGTTTTTAAAACGGGACCAATCTGTAAGCATTACCTTTCAAATAAAGAAAAAAATTTTAAAATCGGTTCAGAAATGGCTGAGTTATGCGGGCACAAACATAAAAAAAGCAACATTCAGACGAATTGATAACCTCCTTCTTTTTTTGAAGTCGGTTAAAAAAAAAATTCAATTGGCTATTTGGCAGTAAGTAATTCATATTTTGTCATTATTTTAAAACAGTGCCATCTGTTGCGCAACCGTGTTTAAAATCTTCCGCTTTCAATTCATATTTTGTCATTTAAAATATCCCGCTTTCAAAAGTAAAAGACACATCAACTTTTGCAGATGACACAGCTTTTTTAAGTATTCATGAAAGTGCCCAAGAAGCATCACAACTTTTGCAAATCCACATACTCAATTTGGAAAAATGGCTAGAAAAATGGAGAATAAAAGTGAATGAACAAAAATGCACTCACATAACTTTCACACTGCGCAGGGACTCATGCCCTCCTATTCGCATAAATAACCAAATGGTACCACAGCTTTCAGACGTTAAATACCTGGGTATACATCTTGACCGTTGCCTTACTTGGAAAAGCCACATTGACTTCAAGTTAACACAAATGAAACTAAAAGCAGTACAACTAAATTGGCTTATTGGCAGAAACTCTACCCTGAGCTTAGATTGTAAAATTCTACTGTACAAGTCGGTCCTCAAACCAATTTGGTGTTATGGGATTCAGTTATGGGTCACTGCCTCAGCTAGCAATGAAAAAAAATTCAAAGGCGCCAAAATAAGATTTTATGTATTATTACATCTGCTCCCTGGTATATAAAAAATTCGAACATCCACAAAGACCTAAACATGCCATCAGTTAAAGCAGAAATAGCGAAACATGCAGTCACATATCTAAAGAGGCTTGAATCTCACCCAAACCCTTTGGCGCGTAACATACTGAATGAACCTGGTTACATTCGACTAAAAAGAAGAGATACTGCTTTTCTTGGCCGTACATTAGAGGGATGACCCGCAAATGATTTCGAAATCCGTGAAACAAACATTATTTATGTCTAGCACTGGCTGGACTTAAAGAGAATATTTTATTTTAGACTTAAGATACGAGTAATTATTGTTAGTTCAATATTGAAGATACAATAAACAAATTATGAAAAAAAAAACAAATAAAAGATGCCTTAAAGTGTGCAGTACCTTTAAATCTGTAATAAAATAGGAGCATACTTTCACTTCTTTTTCTCCACTTTCTCTTGGAAATAAAATATTTTTGCAGAAAAAAGTGTGATATATTGAAATCAGGATACTAAGGTACCTCCTCACAAAATGAAGCTCGCATCTTCTTATTTATAACAGAGTGTCTAGCCAGTGTGCTAGATATACAAACACAATGTGCACTACTAATTCAGTCTCTTCCAGACACAGTTTGCAAATGTCGTTTTTCCTCAATTTTATCTTGACTTAAAGTTTCTGTGACCTGTCACTAACGCAGTTAACCAGTTTAAGTTACTCAGATTTTTTATCTAAGCTTCTTTATGCACTCTGGTCACTAGAACCATTTTATGTTTTCAGTAAGAATATATGTTTGCCGTGAATAAATTTTTGTTGTTTTAAATATTACGGAAAATAAAAAGTTCGTAGCACTCGCGATTGACATTCACATTTAAAAAAAAAGAGGGTCTATGATGCCCCCACCCCTACAACTACCGCTCATTGCCGCTGCATTGGCTTCTTTACAATTAAGTACGGTTTGTGCGATCCACAGATGCGGCTATTTGTTTGTTGGCATCGAAGCCAAAATTAAAATGCGCTTTTTCAGAAATGATGGAATTAAGCTTACAATATTTCTCAATGTTGTTTAAGCCTCAAGCGACTCTTTTTAATCCGTTGAGGTATGATATTGACTGATGGCCAATATATCGCACATAAAAAATCTATCAATGTCAAATTAACATACGATTTAAAAAGATACCTGTATTTAAACGGCCCTGTATAACTATCTGTGCCACTGTATTTGTGAGTTTAAATTGTTTCGTTATTGAATTAACAAAAAAAAAACACAAATTTAATTTTTGTTATAAAATATTTAAAAACGACCATTTATTATATTGACACATGTGTTGTTTAGGCCACCATTTTTCATAAATGCACATTAATTTACATTCCTGATTAATATGATGCACATGATAATAATTTAAATATTGATGAATTTAAGTTGGCTAGTGGCTGTATTATGTTTAAAATAAATTATTTTTAATTAATTTACGAAATGTGCTCAACTTATATTTTACGATAGATTAGAGGGTAAGCTAGTTTAAATGGCTATTTCACATTTTGCTAATTTGTCAAGTAAGCTCATTAGGAAACTTTTATTATAGCTATAACTAAAACCAACAAAAACTTATCTATATTTACATATAATAAAAAATTAACTCATTCCCTGTTTGTCTATCTTTCTTTTTTGTGTTCGCATCACGTAAAAACCACTGGATGGATTTTAACAACTTTTTGTGCGGAGGTAGCTTAGTATCCTGATTTCAAAAATGGCTTTATTTGCAAGAGAAAGTGGTGAAAAGGTAGTAAAAGTACGCCAATTTTTTACGATTAAAAGCTACTGCATACTTTAAGGCATCTTTTATTTTTGAAAGCAGTTTATTTTAAGCAATGTTGCGCAACATATATATCGCTGTTTTTAAATAATGAGTAACTGATTTCCTATCCGTCTTTTACAGGGCTTTACAGTAATATTTTGAATTTTATATAAATTTTAGAAATTTATACAGGGATGGGTACCTTTATATAAAGTAAATATGTAAGAATCTAAAAATTTAGTGTGGATTATTTTCAAAGCAAAATCGAACAAAATGAGACAAGTAACACTCAGGCAGTTAATGCCTATATTAACTGTGTTACTCTTCCTTTGGGAAGGGATAGTAGTAGATAAGACAGATGGTTAGTGTGATAGTAAAGCTTCGCTTATGGCAACACTGTAATTGCACGTTATGAGAACAGTGTAGCAAGCGCCTCTGGTGTTATTTAGGCGAATTAGTTTTGAAGCTAGTATAGCCAATTTATAATTATTTTACTACGCCGCGATTTAGTACTATGTGGTAATACCGGAGAAGGAGGGTGGTGTGATATGCATTATTATAAAGAGAAATTGTAGATATCAGAAAAATTGATGCTGCCATGGCTGAGTATTGAACTCTTGACCATTGCTTAGTATTCAACGTGCCAACCACTTAAGCTAAGCTTTGTAATAAAAATGCAACTTTAATTTTAAGGGATAAGTTAGCATCTGTATGTACTTCATTGATGGCTCAGGCTAGTTCTTTAGAAAAGCTTTATCGATATTTTAGAGAAGACATAAATATTTCATAAATAGTAAAATTTATTAAAACAGAATGAGAATTTTATTTGAAATTTAATACAAAAAAAAAAAAAAAATTGTAGCTTTAAGAAATCTGGGACTTGTTACCAGAATGTCGGTTGTTCAGAATGAGTGTCGTGGATGTTCAGTATAACAAAGTTATAATTTTGTGGAGAGTGTCATTTATGTCAAAATTTACATCAAAATTTAATGTTGTCTAGGAAATCTTTCTTTACTTTATTCGACGATATTCTTATTGTTTTCTGTATTGCTAGAGCAAAAACCAACAATAAAAGTTTATCCATATTTATTTTATTAAACAGATGATCTGTTTTGAACCTGATTGGGGTTTCAAATATTATTAAATACCTTCCATTCAAATATCGATTATCTTATTAAAAACATATTGTAGGAAAGTTTATCAATTGTTATTCTTCGCATACTAAAGTGTCTTGAAAAGAAAGGTGATCACTATGCTGTATCGCCACATCACACATCTTCTCTTCTAAGGCCTTAAGCTAGATTTTAGTTTTTTTTCAGTAGATAAAAAGACTAAAATCATGAGAGAGAATAAGATTTATAGGGCTTGAGGGCAAAACAAGACTAAATTTATGGGTCCCTTTTCAACGCCCTTTCGTTCCTATGATCTATGGTACTATACTGGTGATTTACAACTAACTGACTTCATTCAGTCTCGTGCTGTTACTAGCCTTTACTCTCGACTATAGTGATTTAAGACTGTCGACTGGTAATTGTAGACCTTCTTTCTCATCACAGACTTCCACATAATTTCTAACATTTGTGAAAAGCTAAGGTCCCCTATAACATTTAATACATTTAATATATACCCGTCTACATCTTACAAGTTGTTCTTGTCCATTTGTTGCTGATCCCTCGAATCGTCAATTAAAATCGGAGTTCAGTTACAGATTAATAACCTCTACACATCTTCCTTGTTTATCCCTGTCAGACTATTACCGTCCTGTTTGTTTTTATGAAAATAAAAATTCATAAAATTTCCGCGATCAATAAACTTCCTGAACTGAATGCTAAGAGAGGATTTACACGTCAACTTCTTTAGAGGTATTCGTATCCATCTCTCCTGGCTAATAAAAATCGGGGTTCCTTTAAAGACTGCCCTCTTCAGCTATTGCGTTGCTTTCTTGCTTGTCGCTGTGGGAGTCTTGTGGTCCTGCTTGATTTTTATCAAAATTAGATATCGTAAAATTTATAATAATGAAAAAAAAAATGTGAACCCACTCAATATGCTCAAGCTCCCGCATTGCCACGGATCTCTTGCTTAAACTGTTCCACCGTGGATTACGATAACCTTTTTATAAGAGAGAGAGAGACAGAGTATAATTATACTTCTCTTCATTTGACTTAATTTAGCCAGCTTTCTTTCAAAGACAAAACCTAACTAGCAGCCTCATCCGCGAGGTGGTACACTCAGTTACGGCCAACCATACTCTTGTGTCTGCCAGTCGACACTTATTGCCTCCAATTCCAAACGAAAAACTTTTCAAATGCAAAATTCAACTTTTTTGCAAATACCTATCTAAAGGTTGCATTAGTTAAAACGTTGTTAAAGGGAACGTAAAACATGAAAATTTGTTGTTGTTCGAGTATCTCTTGCTCTCAGGTTGCTACATTTTTACGTAACTTTCAAAACACAATGAAAAGAAGAGTAAACAGAGAGCGAAGAGTGTCAAATAACTACAATTTTAATGTGTTACGTACGTTATAACTAATTCTACTTTAACAATAATGATAAAGTCTTAATGCGATAAACCACAATTATTTAGAAATAGAAAGAAATACAATGACTGCAATTATTTAATATTTTTATTTTCTTTTTAAGATTTCAACCACAAAACATATGAATCTTATCGCCATGAATTTAATATGTTATTTGCTAAAAAAAATAAAATCATTTTGATAAATATTAAGTTAAATATTTTGCAAAATTAAAAAAACAAGTGTAAAATAATTAAAACAACTGAATAATTAAATTTTCTATTTAACGTTTTAATTCACAATAATCCCTGATAGCAACCAAAAAGTTATAGATAAATAATACAATTTTATTGAATTTATGAAAAAATATGACTCAAATGTTACATGTAACCTTTCAAATTAATTAGAATTTTAAATATTTTATTTTTATTTTTATGTTTTATTTTCATTTTTTCAACAATGTAATAGAGAAGGAAAAAATTTAACAATTAATTATATTTTTATGGAAAAATTTAAACACCAAATATCGCCCAACCAATTAATGTTGTTCATGAAAAAAACCACAAGAGATATAATAAACATACGATATATGTATTTAAATAAAATGGAAAAAATATATGCAATAAATGCAGCCATTATAATTACCACACTACTACTGCAGCATGCATTTTACGCAAATTGATCTACTCTTTTATTACATGTCTCGAAATTAAATGGCAGTATTTGAAACTACGAAATTCTACAATTCGGGTTCGTATCCCAGGCGCTTCAATCATCAACATAAGTTTTTTCTGATATGTATCAGTTTTTCTAATCTTTCAAATATACATATATAATAGCACCCTTCTTCAAAATGAATGTGCCTTCTTGACACCAGAGTCGCTGCAAGACGACGTGTAATTATAGAGTTGCAAAAGGTGAATCTTTTCACTATTTCTTTATTTCACCACCCACCTTGTTTTATCTCTACGGTATCCTTTTCCAAAACGAAGTAACGCAGTTAATTGGTAGACATAATTGCCTGAATATTACTTCACTTTATTAAAAAAAAGAATTTTTTTTTGTTTTTCCTCCTGTAAGCTCCATAAATTAAGTTCAGCGTAATACTGGTGTTGTTATTCCCTAAAAATGATTATATTTTTTAAAGCCTTCAAAATAGGCGATTCAATTAATGACCTAAATTTCTTATCACTCAACTTTAAACGTAGATGGAAACAAGAAATATTCGCAAGGCTCCGAATCTGGAGTTGGGCTACCTGGATGGGGTAGCCCAGCACAGCGACTATACATGTCTGCACTGTGCATTATATTTATTGAGGTACTCTTCGCGCGGATAGCTGTTTCATATTTAAATATTTATGGTTAATGTGAGGTACCTGCTCGGTTGAGATGCCTACAACCTCATACACCTCTTACATTTAATTTTCCCGATCGTGCAATATGATTCTATGGATGTTAACACCTATTTCGGACGTGACGACTTCTTTGGGCGATCACATACGATCGGCGATCGTATGTGATGTTTTTCACGTAAATGTTTTTCACGCCAATACAATAATTTTTAATCGCCACACGAAATTTTCATTAAAATTAAGGAGCTTGTCTGCAGCATGATCCTAACACAGTAAAACATAACAGTTAACGGGAGAAGTATTCAGTTGAAATTGACTGCGCTGGAAATACAAAAAGTCGTGGAAATATCAAACTGCCCTCGCAGATCCCATTGTGTTATAAGCATAAAACAAAAAGATCGCAGAGGGAGGAGAAAGACAAATAAAGTTTTGAGAAAAGAGGGAAGGCTGCGAAAAGGTTGAACATTACTAAAGAATGCTAAGTATGCAGGGCTCCCAAAAAAGTGGGGCCTCAGGACCAGCTGGTATTTAATTGCAGGGAAGACGTACAGAAGTTGTGCTTATCGTGACAACTTCTTTAATATTCTTTGCATCATTATTTATGCATGGATTTCAAACAGGCAATGCTAAGTGATGGTAGCCATTAAAGCTGGATTCACCCATTTTGTCCGGACAAAATTTTTATCCGATACAGTTGCATAGATTTTGGGTAATTTTGAACTTACTTGGGTCTGCACAAATGTTGTCCCTTATGTTACCAGCATGAATAAAAAACAAAACAAAGGGAAAAGCAAGAGAGAGGGTAGATAGAATTTTGTGAGAGACGAGAGAGAAAGTTGTGAGAGAAAAGGGAAAGAATGCTAAAGAAAAATATTGGTTAGTAAAGTGTATTTATTAAAGGTTGCTCCAAGTCATGGCAGAGGAAAGTGAGTCGGAAACCTAGCCACTAGTTCTAATTAACATCTTTTTAATTATAATGTTAAAATCCCGTTGTCTTATAAATTAAACACTACGGTATTCCAGTGCAATGCAAATGCAGGGTCAAAAATGTAATTAATTATACCATTCTATTCCTCATTGAGATACGGTTGAGGCAGTGCCAAGCGTATCCAGCCAATAACTCTAATTAAAGAATTAATTGTAGTTCATTCTACTGTTAAAACCTCGGAATACTTCCTAAATACTGGGGCCTTATAAATTGAAGATAACGGTATCCCAGTGTAAGGTAGATGAGGGGTAAAAACAGGTGATTATTTGTCCCGTATTCTTTCTCATCGTGTTAAGGTTCAGATAGTCTTGCCTCTCTTTTGCTTACGGCGATGGACTGATTTAATCTCTGAAATGCCTTTCAGAAACTTTTACTAACATTTGTTCTTGTAACCGGCTGTCAATGTAATTGTAAGACTAATTTTGCACTTGAAATTACTCGGATTTACAATTATTAATAACTTGCAAACTTTGCTCATTCTCATCGTTGCAAAAAAAAAAATTTATTTTTTCACGAAAAGAACAACCCACCATATTTTCAGTCGTTAATTCCAAAATCAACATTTATGAATAATTAAATACTTTAAATAAAATAATAAATAAATGAAACAAAATATGCAAATAAAACCATGAGCACTATTTACGAGAAAAACCACAACTTAATTAAAATGAAATTTATTTTCATTTATAATTACGTCTGAAGCTACGTAAGCGATTACGTCTGTGTATGTTGAAATGTAAAATATTAAATGAACGAACGTTAGCTGTATGTTAAAAATACAAAAGCAGAGAGATGAAAAACCATAAAATAACAATTCTACTTACATAAATCAACAGCAATTTGTTAAATAAGTTTTCAGTAATAACAATAAATAAAATATTAAATTTATTGTGCCCTACACGACAAGAGATGGCAATGTTTTGATTGGATCATCAATGTCTTGTCTTGCCTTGTGCGAATTTGTGCATTTAAGGAACCCATCCCTGAATAAAATTCAAAAATTTATATAAAATTCTAAAAATTATTCTAAAGCTCCGTAAAAGACAGATAGAAAATGATCTTCTCATTATTTTAAAACAACGCCATCTGTTGCGCTAAAATATGCCGCATATCCGGTTAGTGCTTCAGTAATGGTTTATATATTCACTTTATATATTTCACCGCACTTTCTCTTGGAAATAAGATACTTTTGCAGAAATAAGTGTCCTATGTTGGAATCGGGATAGTAGTTTTTATGTGATGCGAACATAAAAAAAGAAGGACAGACAGACAGGCAGACAGCAGACAGAAAAAGAGTTACTATTTTATTATTAATTTTATTATACCCTTCACGACATTTCCACCTGTCGCATATGATAGTTTCTCATTCCATATATAATTTCTACAATAATAATTTCCGAAAAATATATATGGTCTGGATTCTTATACATATAGAAGTTGATTAAGCGATGTTCGACTGTCCGTCTGTGTTCGGTTTAAAATAAACTTTGCCAAGGAACCAAAAGAGATACCGTCTGCCAGGCATAGTTCCGAAAAATTTCGCTAATACAATTCAGCAATAACAGACTATTCCATTTGAGGCTGCGGGAAAAAACCCACGGCCACCTATATTTTTTCACGTGGTTTTTATTATTATTTTTCGGTTGTAATGATTCTCTTTTGTGTTTTTTTTTTGTTAAATATATATTACATCGCGACCAGTAGATCGCATGGAGTGGATACAAATCTCTGGGGATCAATAACCCCCTGCGAGGGGCGATTTTTCTTTAGTTTTAGGTTGATAGGGTTTTTCTGCTGTGATTTGTATTTACAGCCTTAGAGAAACCAATATACATAGAGATAGACAATAGACCCACATGGTGCTCACTGGGAACCAGGAGCAGTCAATAGGCCATTCAAATGCCATGTAGATTGCAGGAAGGTCGTAACTTTTACAACAAATTTTCTGTAAAATTTTTACAAAAAACTTTCGATAAAATTTTCACAAACAAATTTTCGATAAAACTTTAACTAAAAATTATCGATAAAATTTTAACTAAAAATTATCAATAAAATTTGTAGATAATTTTCGATAATTTTTTTTTTAGAAAAAATGATAATGTGATAATGAAGGTATGAAATTAGAAACCGAATGTATATTATTGGGATATTTGGAAACATAGCATTTTTACTTGTTCTAGCATTTTTACTTTTTTTTTATTTAATTTTTATAAATATACTGAAAGAAAATTTAGAAAAAGAAGCAACGTTTTTTAACCGTTTGGCAGGCTGAGACTGGCGTTGCACTTTTAAAAACTATTTGAAACCATCACACGATTTGAAAAACTAAAATACAAAGTATAGTAATTGCGAAAAAAATCGATGTCGGGATTCCAATGGATCTTTACTTTTTGAGGTCTCCTGAATCCACTTTTACTCTCTTCGCAATGATGACTTACTTGTGTATGTCACTATTTTTGACAACGCTCTGCTGGTCATACCGTTTGACATATTAAAACTTTGGTATATGGTGATGAAGAACTGTATAGTTTTTGGGCATAATAAGGAAGGGGGAGGGGTATTTTTTCGTTTCCAGTATCCTTTGAAATTTTATTCTTATACAGGGTGGCCCAAAAAAGACTGAAGGATTAAAAATAGTTATATCTTTTTTGTGTTTAATAATTTTTTTTTGTCTTTTGCAGATTATTTACTGGTTTTTGGAGATAAATCATGGCTACATATGATGTGCAGAAACGCGTCAAAATGATTGAATTTTTTTATTCTTCTGGAAGGTTAATTATTACAAATCAATTATTACAACTGCACCCAGTAACAATAGAGCAGATTTGACTGCTCCAGATTTTTTTTGTGGGGCTATTTAAAGGAGTTGTGTATATCAATAAACCCCAAACAATTCAAGAGCTTAAGCAGAACATTCAAGCAGAAATAAGGAACGTGGAACCAGAAACTCTACGGGCAGTAATGGAAAATGCGGTTAAAAGAGCCAATTTTTGTTTGCAAGACAATGGACACCATTTGAGAGATGTTATATTTCACACTTAGATGTAAAAAATTTCCATGAATTAAATATTTAAAAACATAAAAAAATTAATAAAAAATAAAAACAAAAAAAAAATACAGTTATTTTTAATCCTTCAGTCTTGTCTTTTTTGGGCCACCCTGTATAATATCTCCATAAAAATATCTGTATCCATGTGGTATGATAGAGTTGGGTGTATGCCATTCCAGATATTGGCTTTATGAACATGCCTGGCGTGAAGCCCGCATATGTGCTCAGTGGTATATTCATAGATCCAGTGATCATGCAGATCTAGAAAATGCGATATTATGACGAGTTTCGAGGATTTTATAAATGGTAGATTATAGGAGGCTGATATTGTCGCAGATATACTTCATTCTAAAATAAAAATATTTTTCTGGAGACAGATGGCGGTTTCTTGGGAAAATCCCGCCAGCATACGTTACCACCATCTACGCATCGAAAGCCTTTGTTTTCCTAATCAGAAAAATGGTACTACAGATAAAAATTAGATTAACAATTGAAAGTTAAATTTTTTGATCAAGTTTACATGGAGCCATCAGATTTAAAAAAAAGCTGAATGACAAATTTCCCAAAGCAAATTAGTTTTTAGTTTTATTTCTTTTACACATATTTCATTTTGTAATGCATAAATTTTAGATCCATAAATTTTATTAAATTTGAATTGTTCTCTACTTCATTAACTTAATTATAATTCCATACGTTTACTTACACCTCAAAAACCTCAATATTGTATTTAACAATATATATTTCATCTTTATTTACAGCTAAAAGCTCTTAAAATGCAATTATGAAAAATTTAAAATCAGCTATTATCTTTCTATTTTAATTATTTTAGCAACTACTTATTGCTAAATGAAACAAACTGAATTTAAGCCAACGGTTGGAAGGAGTATGAAGACCGTATGAAGGAATATGAAGGCCTGCAAGCTTTCTAGAAGGCCCTTCGAAACTTGTCTGTCAGAGGGCCTTCCATTTAATGCTTCTCGTGACAAAAACTAAGAAAAATGTTTTGACAATATTATTGTTTTTCGGATTTTATTAAGCATTTCAAGAATGTATTTTGTGCATGTTTGCAAATTTGTTTTTTATTTTTTTGGGAATCGAACCAGCAACCCCCAGATAGATCGACTAGCCCACAACCAATCAATGTACCGATGCAGAAAAATGAACATTTGCTTTTTATAAATAAAAAATCTAATAATAGAATATCTTGTATTTGCCATACAAACAGTGTTGCCAGAAAATTTCTATATAAAATCTCCGAAATTGGGCAAACAAATCTGCAAAATCTGGATAAAATTTTTTAAATCTGGCAAAAATCTGGTAAAATAACATAACGCATAAATATCAGGTTTTTATGATTTTTTTAAGAATATTATTACAAAATCATGTAAAATAAAATGATACAATAAATATTCAGAATTATTAATATTCAACAGGGAAATAAATACAAGTTTAGTTTTTACCTGAATAGATTATTTAAAACCACCATAAAAAAATCGAAGAATTCAACGGCCGTAATATTTTTATAAGACAATAAATACCACCTGCGAAGCTTCTTGGTTGTCTGCAGAAAACATCCAAAGTCTTTGGTGGGAATCGAACACGCAATCCTCAGACTGGTAGATTAGCATCGAGTGCCACGATTGCAGTATTAAAAAAATAGTTTTATTTAATTTTATAAAGTCATAACTGTATAAAATTCCTGCAATTGACTTCTTGTTTATTTTTATTAAGAATAACTTGGCTAAACACTTGTTCCACATTAGAGGACGAATATGGTAAAACAAAAATATAAAGCGAACAATTTTAGAAATAAAATCCTTGAATCAATAAATTTCACAAATATTTTTGCAATAGCTTGGCAAGGTACTGCTGTCATTTTGGTTTACCAACTTTAAATTCGAAGTCAATTGCTTGAATATCTTAACTTTAATTGTCTATCAAAATTTTAGCCGTATCTTCTACGTTTTCTAGGGATTCAATATGTTTAATTTCATTAAATTGTCCAAAGTAAAGTATCAACGTCTGAATTGACAAAGATCAATAAAAAAGAGTTTGACCTAAACACATTCATTTCATAAAATCTGCAATTTGCAGCAAATCGTCGCGTTTATTCTTAAACCACGTAAGCGCCAAAAAGTCGTTTTTCAGAAAACGAAAAAAACTTAATAACTTCTTTAATATGGGTTTCAAATCAATTTTTTTTTACAAAACATGGCTGTGTGACTCTCTGTAGGGTATAGAAACTTTTTTTTATTAAATTTGTTCCTTGCAATTAATTGTAGCCAAATCTGTCACTTACGTGGTTTTGGCGCAACCAGCAAATCGCAGATTTCTGTGTATAAATTAACATTTATTTTTGTATTTATAAAAAAAAAAAATTTTAACTTTACCAAAAATGCTCCAATTGGCCTAAAACTTTCATGATTTTTTTATTCTTAAATACAAAAAACTTAGTGGTTGAGTCTTTAACATTTCCAACTTGAAATATAAAAACCATTATATTTTGCATGCAAATGTCATTTGTATGGCGCTTACGAGGTTTTGAAAATGTATTTTTTCTTTTTCTTACAAACTTGTTAAGATGAGAATGTAGTCTGGTGGAAAATGTTATTTTCTGCCACAAAAACCAAAAAAGTCAATTTCGAAAAAATGACGCTTACGTGGTTTAAGAAGAAACGCGACGAAATCGCACCTAGCCAATTTTACGATAAAAACTCTGCAAAATGCAGAGAAATCAGCAAATCTGGCAACAGTGCATATAAAATGAAGGATATACAAATAGAGTGATACTCTTTGCTTCTAAGATAAGAGCAGTGGGAATGTGTAGTATATCTTTTAGAAGGAGGAGCCAAGGCTTTCTAAAACCCCTTCTTTGCAAGGGACGAAAAAATGAGGGTCATAGCGTGCCTTATAGAAGGCCTGAAATGAGAAGGCCTTTTTAGTTTTACCGCTGGCTACTTATTACTAAATAAAACAAACTGCACTTAAGTTAACGTCATACGCTCACACACAAAATCAATTCACACATACCCCCGGATATATGTATAACTATAAATGCATATGTGTGTGTTTCTATGGCTATTAATTATTTGTGGTCGAAAATAATAGTTCAACAATATGTTTGCTTAACTAATATTGTTATTGTTATTATTATAATTTTATATAAATCCATTATTTAAATTTGTTACATACAAATAACTGCAATTAATTACTTTGTTGTTATCTTTCTTGCTCTCTCTCTCTCTTGCTTTAACTCCTTTTGATCTCATGTTTCAAAATTCAATAAACACTGTGGCATTTTCTTTTACTAAAAATATTAAATTAGGTGTGACTATGTGTATTGATTGAAAATGTATAAGATTTCCTAAGTATAAAATAAACATACATTTATTATAATTAAATTTGTTACGTAAGCATTAGTGCGTAAACTGTAGGTTTTGCTTTTAGGGGGATAACTTTTTTTGGTACCTTTTTGAAAAAGTTCTTTCTTTTATTGGTCCAATGGGAAACAATTAAATATTTATGCTTATTTAATTGTCTGTATAATTTTTAGATATCATTATATTATAAATTAGTAAACTATGGCCATTTTCGTAATTGCACAGAAAAAGTTTTTGCAGTAATTAAATTAATTTTATTTACAAATTTAATTCAACTGAGAAAGTAGAAAATAATAGTTTAGTTCAATAAATAATTAAGGCAATAAAAAACTATTAATTAATAACAATTAAATCAGTTAAAAATTTAATTGTTTGAATTTAAATTTTATTGATTTAATTAAAAATTAAATTGATTTAATTAATTAATGTAAAGACTAGCAGTATCACGTAACTCAATACAAGTAAGGGTGCTGTAAATTTAATTGATTAAAATCATTTGCCTATATAGTAATTGTGATCGGAGAGGAGTCGAAAAGGGACCCATTTGTCTTGTGGTCTGCTTTGATATTTCGACTACATTAATAGCAAATAATGAGTCAAACTCGCAAGGGCAGTATTCCGTAGCAGTGAACACTATTGTTTGTCTTGTAACTTGTTTGAACCAATAAAAGCTTACGCTATCGAATTCTTAACGATTTCCAAGATGGTTTTAAAGATTTTTATTTTGTAGAATTTAACTATTTTTACTACTTTCATTTGGCAACTGTGAACTTAAATTTTTACTTTTAAAGACATTCTTTTAAAAGCATACTTTTAGGATGTATTAAATTTATAAAAAATACTTTATTTGTATGGAGACCCAGTTTACTCTTTAGCTGTTATATTTTTACTATTAGTTCTAGTGACAGTGGGACAGTTGGTTGTTGGTACGATATTAACAGGGTCGCATTGGCAAACTTTGGGTATGAAACCTAAAAAATGGCCAACTATTTAAAAACAATCACAGAAGATAAAGTGAAATAATATTTGAAATAAAACTAAAACAAAGTTTATATTATAAATTAAATAAAGATACGAATTATTGTCGGTTAAATGGGTCTCTTCCTTTTTAAATTTATTTTACATTTAATTACAGTGTTCGAAAATTTGCTGATTATTTTTTTGTGCTGTATACAAACCTAGAAATGATGTATATTTTTTTTAGTGTTTATGTATTTTTACACAACCCTAATACAATACACAAAGATTTTATAACTCAAGTAACAAACATTACGTAGAGTTCTTTTTTTCGTACAAAAACCGTAAACAGTTTTAGCGTTCTGTAGTGTTTTTTTGTCTGCATATTTTAAGTAGTTTAAAATAAAAACCCAAAGGAATATTAATAGTAAATGATAAACCATATATACATTAAGAATAATGTGCTGAAACGAACACAACCAAGTTGATTGATTGTGCACGAAAAAGAAAATGTTTTGATCTTTATGCTGAATTTGTTTAGTACAGTATTCTCGTTGTGTAGAAAGATCTCAAGCAGAATAACAGTTCTTTTTTTTTGTATTTGCTACACAAACATTATTTGCGTTTGTGTACTTAATATTCTACCATACAAAACACTTAAGTATATTATATAAGGTAAATTTTCGAACACTGCTCAATTGCATTTAGAAAATTTGCTACAGTTAATATCCAAAAACTTGCTTTTTTTACGTCCTTCTCATCGTTTGTTATTTAAATACTGGTATGATTACGACATTAAGAACGTATTTGCTACATTTTGCATGTTTTAATGTATTTTAATAGATGTTATAATTACAGTTATATAAAACAAAGCAACAGTAACAACAATTGGTTTTAAAAATGCCTTGTGCAAAAATGTTTTCACTTGTAAGCGCAAACATCTAAGAAAACATTAAATAAACATGTGAAAATAATTGAGATTTATTGACTAATTACGAATATAATAAATTTATACTTTTACTGAATACCAAAAAATATGTTTATTAAATGGCAAAAATAAACTTTGAGTTTAAATAAACAATAGTTAATACAGTGTGTTTTGTACTTAGTAATAAGTACAGGCTGTGCAGCACAGATATAGAAAATTTCCTAACAACTACAGTGAGTATTACTGTACTGAGTAAATAATTCGGTATACAGCCATGTTGGCATTGAAATTCTGATATATGAGTACAAAGAGATCAGTAGACTGTCGTGATTCATCAGAGGAAGAGATAGCTGAAAGAGTGGTTTTTATTTTCTTTTTTTCAAAAGAAGTAACACTCAGGTACCAATTAACTGTGTTAATTTTTTTTTAATACTTACGTTTTTACTTTATATAAAATTCTAAAATTTATATAAAATTTTAAAAATTATTCTAAAGCTTTCTAAAAACAAACAGTTACTTATTATTTTAAAACAGCACCATCTGCTGCGCAACATTGCTAAAAATATACTGCTTTCGAAAATAAAAGATGCCTTAAAGTATGCAGTACCTTTAAATCGGTAAAAAATCGAATTAAGATATTTTTGCTGAAAAATGTATTCTATATTGGAATCAGGATACTAAAGTACCTCATTGCAAAATTTTGTTAAAATAGATCCAGCAGTTTATACGTGATGCGAACACAAAAAAAGAAAGACAGGCAGCCAGACAGGAAATGAGTTACTGTTTTATTATATGTACAGTGTGGGCCAAAAGAAACCAAGGGGTGTAAAAGTTTAATAACTTTTTTGTTTATTAACTTTTTTTTATTTTTTCTTTCAGATTATATAGACAACACTTGGAATTGTATTATTTAAACCAGAGATCAATTATTTTAACGCAAAGAGCATATCGCCGACATTATTGAAAATTTGATTATGAGTGATGAAGCTCATTTTCATTTGAATGGCTTTGTTAATAAGCAGAACTGTAGGTTCTGGGGTTCTGAAAATCCAAGAGCCATTCATCAACGCCAATTGCACCCCATCAGGTGTACAGTATGGTGTGGGATCACATCTGAAAATGTCATTGGGCCCTACTTCTTCGAGAATGAAGATGGAAGTGCTGTAACCGTAAATGGAGAGCGGTATCGGTTTATGATAGAAAATTTTTTACGTCCTGCTCTTGAAAACAGACCTGGTATGTGGTTTCAGCAGGACGGAGCCACTGCCCATACTGCCCGAGACACAATGGCACTTTTAAGAAAAATTTTTGGAGAGCCCTTGGTTTATTTTGGCCCACCCTGTATATAGAAGATATATAGATAAGTTTTAAGATGAAAGGCATGCCACTGTTCACTGGCCCGTAACATAACCGTGGTTACACTTTTGGAAGAAGGAGGGATATTACTTCTGTGGGTCGAACATTGGAGAGCCGACTCGCATTTGCTTTTTTGTTTTTTTGGCTTAAACTAATTGTCGCTTCAATTACATAAAATATACAAAAAATAATATAAAAAAATAATAAACCATCTCAGCCAGATAAAAAAAAAAATGTGAGTATTGTCAAATTTTTTTGCACATTTATTTATTTTCTTCATTTCCGAAAGATTTATTGAAGATTATTGAAGTCATTCGTAATTGAATTTATTGTAACTATAAAAAACGATTTGATTAATTTAAATTCATCCTGACTACGATTATATTTCTATTGGTTTGATATGTATGTATGTATTTCATTTAATAAACAAACTTGTGGTACCTGTTTAAATAAACTGACTTTAACTGACAGGTGCTGCCATTTAAATGATAAAATTTCTCTTTTTAAACTAAAAAGATTAATAATAAAACTTATTTACTTTCAAACCTTTTGACAATTTATTGGTTTGTTAAACTACTTCATTTAACAATCAATACCTTCAGTACATGGTTAATTGCTTGAGCTGTCAAATAACACAGTGCAACAAAAAAAAAACTTTTTGGATCACTTTTAACCTCAAAACTTAAATTTACCGACACATTTAAAAATTAACTTGCAAATAAACCAACAACAACAAACAGGGTTCAATGCAAGCAATGTGTAGGTTAGTAAAAACCTACTGTTTTTAAGGTTAAATGTCCTGTTTAAGGTGCTAAGATACGTTCGTATTGTATTGGTATGTTTACAAAAGTTGTTCAGTTTAACAGTGGCTACGATTTTCCCATACATTGTTAGTGAAAATTTAAAAGTCCCTGTAAGTTGTGCTAGAAAAAGTAAAAAAAAAACACTTTTAATTTAAAAACAAGTAAGAGTCGAATCTTCTATACCCTTCCCACGGTGATTTTATTTATACAGACATGTACAGCATTAACCATATTGTTGACTCTTTACATACATAAATTAAAATAAGTCGTATGAGAACAAACTCATTATTCGTGCTTTAAAAAATAGAAGACAGCAGCTACGCAGATAATTAAAAACAAATTTCGTTGGCTACATTTGCCGTCGTGTAGTCAGCTACTTAATGATATTAAAGACAACAGCTACATCGTAAATTCTGACATTGATGTAGAAATACCTATTTTGCTTTTATAAAATTAAATACCTTTTTTTAAAAAATAATAAATATTTCCTTCACAATTTTTTTGTTTGTGTATGAATTTATAATTTGTAATTTTGCGACATTTTCTTTTGTTAAATCAAACAAAATTTGCGCATACCAAAATAGTAATTAGCCTAAGTTGAATACAGCCACAACGGTGGTCGTGTAGCCATGTAGCTTTGCTGGCTTCAAAATAATCGTTTACTTATAAACATATTTATTTTATTTTTAACAGTTTGTAGTCGGTATCCTGATGTTGTCTATTTGTTTATGTGCAGTTAGGCTTGAAAACAGAGATCTCATCTATTTAAGAATCGAAAGCACTTGAAAAAATATGTTACGATATATGTATATGTACATATATTCCTAATATTAAAAATATGTTATGTTACATTCATGATTTTTATTTTCATAGAAATATTGAAATTATTTTTTAATTTTTCGAAAATTCTTTTTAAAAAATTTTGGAAACATTTTTTTGTAAAAATAATTTTTTGAAATTTTTTTAGCAAAATCTTATTTGCAAAATTTTTTTGGAACAATATATTTTAGAAAATGTTTTGTAAATTTAAAAAAAAATTTATATTTATTTATATACATATTTACAAAAAAAAAATTTTATAAATTTTTATAAAAAAATTTTTTTATTAAAAAATTTTATTTCAAAATTTAGGAGGACCTTTCTGCAATCTGTATTGAGTTTTAGAATGAAGCAAAAAAAAAAAAAAACCAAAAAAAATTTTCTTTATATTGACCCCCCATGTACCTTTTAACTGCCCCTAGTTACCAGTGAGCACCCTGTGGGTCCATTGGCTACTTCTATGTGTATTGCTTGCTATAAAAGTCGTTAATACAAATCAAAGCAAAAAAACCCTTCCAACAACAAATAAAAATCGCCCCTCGCAGGCGGTTATTGATCCCCCGAGATCTATATGCACTCCATGCGTTCTACTGGTCGTGGTCTAATATTTATTTAACAAAAAAAAGCAAAAGAGAATCATTACAACCGAAAAAAAAAATAAAAACAACCTGAATAGAGTTTATTAAACGAATCCTCAGCTACATTATTAATGAGCAAAGTTAAGCGCTATCAGCTATTTTGAAGGGCCCACTGATTTTCCGAATCTTTCGAGGCCCATAAATAAAAATTCGTTACCAATTTCGTCAACTAACTATAGGGTTATAATACCCTCGAACCTATACTGTCATTTTTACAATGTTGCACTGTGTAATTATCGGCATACATATGTAATCGCACACAACAGTGGGCATAGAAAAAATAAATATAATGTACTTAATTCACATGAAGTCTTTTTCATTTATGCTAACAAATTTAATAAATTACCAACTAAATCCTACACTTGTTTAAGTTATTTTTGTTTTAAATTTCTTGTTTTAGCTGTCCAGCTGGCAAACAAACAAATATTTCTATTTCTATTGTAATTTATTCTTTGCTAGTTGCACACAAGTTGTAAATAATGCAAACGCATCCAGTCACTATAATTTAGCAACAAGAAATACTTGAGCATAATTTTAAGTCTTTAATCAAAGAAAAACAAAAAAAAAAAAAAAAACATTACATCGAAAGCAATAAAATACTTTGAGGTCAGCAAATATATTTTTTTAAACGTTCACAAAAAAATCCTCATGCAACATTGTTGTTGACTCGAAATTAAAGTTGATGTTGCATATAAAAATTTGTGTAGATTTGTTTTATCTTTAGCAAAAGTAATTTGACTTTATTATATTTCTTGGCTGACATTTTGGCATGACAAACCCCTACAATTTACATATAAATTTCAAATATTTAATGCAAACAAAATCCCATAAACCCAAGTACTTTTGACTCATTTAACAACATTTACGAGCTGAATTTAGAAAATGTTTAAAATTTCTCAAAATAGACAACAGCAAAACGTATGTATGTACATACGTGTGATTTGGTAAAACAAATTGCAGAGACCTCATAATGTGAGTATTAATTATGTTGCTTTATTGGGCAGCTTCTTTGTTATTAGAGAGAGAGAGAGAGCGAGAGAAAGAGTATGTAGTTGCAGAGTTTAAAGGAATAAATTATATAATGAGTTTGAAACTCATCAAATAGAATTATATGCAAAAATATACCCTTTTTGGATAAAGTAAACAATATAGAAAATTCCTAGTAAAAAAATTATGAATCGCTTAGTAGTTTCAGAGATATTGAGAAAGATGTGACAATTAAAAAATAATTTTCTTATAAAATTTAAAAATTTTTGTTTTCATATCTTATTTATAATAAATCAGTCAAGTGCGAGTTAATAATTCAAGTTGTTAATTTTTTATGTCTTATGGGGCACCTTTTAATTTTAAAATTAAAGTCATATTCGCGAAAATTGCTTCATTATTAGAACATCCTTTAAATTTTAGTAATTGTTGTTATAGCGGTTATGGTAATATATCTTATATAAAAATTTCAGAAGCCTACCCATTGCGGATTAAAAAAACGGAATATTCGTGAAAAACATGTCACTAATGGACACCCTTAAATTTTTAGTAGTTGTTATAGCGGCCGAAGTAATACTTCTACTGTAAACATTTCAAGAGTCTACCTATTACGGTTTATAAAAAAGGCTATTTATGTGAAAATCATATCATAGTCGGAACACCCTTTAATTTTATTATTTTTTATAGCGACCATAGTAATTCCCTTTCTACAAAAAATAAGTGACGTATAGTGACCGTCAGCATATGTTCGTTATCTTGTGAAAACAGTGAAAGAAACTGTTTTCACAAGATAAACCAAATCGTGAAAAGCCAAAAACAGTCCGTACACCCGACAATATTGCTGCTGTGGCAGAAAGTGTGCGTGAAGCGCCATCGACATCAATTCACCGTCGTTCTCAACAAATAAACATTCCGGGGACATCATTGAGACGAATTTTGTATAAAGACCTTGGTATGACGCCATACAAAGTCCAATTGGTTCAGGAGTTGATGCCAACTGACCATCCAATGCGTTTTCACTTCGCTAAGTGGGTCTGCGATCGATTTTGCCAAAAAAATCATCTTTTCAGATAAAGCTCATTTTGATCTCGGCGGGTATGTAAACAAGCAAAATTGTCGCATTTGGGGCACAGAAAACCCGCACGCATACATTGAAAAGCCGATGCACCCAAAACGAGTCACTGTTTGGTGCGGATTTTGGTCCAGAAACATAATTGGGCCATTTTTCTTCGAAAATGAGCAAGGAGTGGCCGTTACAGTCAATGGCGATCGTTATCGGGCCATGTTGAACGAATTTTTGTTCACAAAAATTGAAGAGGAGGATATTGGCAACATTTGGTTTGAACAGGACGGCGCTACGTGCCACACAGCCGAAGCTACACTCGATGTTTTGCGCCCTGCTTTTGAAGATCGTATAATCGCAGAGCTGATGTTGTTTGGGTAGCTCGGAGCTGCGATTTGACACCGTTGAATTATTACTTGTGGGGTACCGTCAAAGATAAGTGCTAGAAACAATTGACGCTTTAAAGGACAATATTCGTGAAGCAATTGGTGAAATACAGCTGCACACAATAGATAATGTGCTTAAAAATTGGACCGATCGTATAGGCTACTGCATGGCCAGCCGAGGCAGCCATTTGAATGAAATTATTTTCCATTATTAACCGGAAGGGTTGTACTTTCAAATAAATAAAGAAATTTGAGAAAATATTCAGTAGTTTGTTTTTATAGCATTTTCAAAAAAAGTTATTTGGGGGACCCGTTATTATTTATAACTGGATTACTGTCAAATTTTGAACAAGCTGCGTATATTAGTTGCTTTTTGACAGCCATTGATAGCAGGCAACAAAAAAAAAAATGGAATAAGTGAATTTCGTGTGCTGATTAATCATAACTATTCATGAAAGATCCATCTCTGAAACTAAATAGAGGGGGTATTGCACCCTCAGAATGCTCTCATGCTCTTCTCCACACAAGAAATATGTCTTTTGTATATATTTAATTAATCCTAAAAGTATGCTTTAAATGGTATGATATAATATAAATACACAGTTGCCATATTAAATTAGTAAAAATCGTTAAATTCTGCAAAAAACTTTAAAACTGTTAAAATTCGATAGCATAAAATATCGTTATTTTTGGTGAATTATGCGATATTTCTAATGTAGCTTTCCATGTTGTGTTAAATATTAAACAGTGGTATGGTATGCTTTGTGTGCGAGGACAATTCGCATTCGATTTTTGTCCATATTGCATTTGCACGTGATAAATAGTGTCAAAATGGTTGTTATCTTTTAGTAGTGATCCTCGTTGGCATAATCCAATTTACGTGATCGTTTCTCTGTGTCACATACTTAATTTTAAGTGGTCAAATTTAGTGATTTAGTGACCTATCATCAAAAATTTTCTTTTGAGGATTCTTAAGTCAATAGGACAATATAAATAACTCGTACCTTTGAATCTAAGGACGTGAAAGAAACAGGCATTAAACGAATAAGGTATTCAGCACAATGTCTCTTACGCTTTTAAATAAAAGGAAATGAACAAATTCTTTTATAAATGATTATTGGTTTATTAATTTGTGTTTGATTTTTTTTAATGTTTCTCGTTTATCAAGTAGATTTTGGTAATAGAAGATATATTTATTCTATAAAATTATTCATTGGCCCTAGTTCATAACCAAGCTACTTCACAAGGTTAAGAAAATGCTTTTTTTGAAATTAGGCGATACGTTTTTAAGGAAAACATTTAAAACATTTGTTTAAATAGAAAATTAATAACAATTGAAACTACCGGGTAGATTGATACAAAGAGTACTGATGACGGACGTAGCTGTCTAGAAAATGCATTCTGCTTTGCTGGTATCTAATTTTTCTTTATCTCTTTATAATTAAGACTTTAAGCCTAAATAATTAATTTATGAAAACATTTAACATTTAAATTTATTAGTGGAACTAATTATTAACATACAAATAAATTATTAAGTAGGCTTAGGTTCATTTTATGTATTCTCTGTAACTACTACTCAATAGGATGACTAATTTTAAAGGGAAAATGGACTAAATTTTATTTATCTATTTTATCTACACGCAAAGAAAAAATATGGTTATTGCATGGACACGGCAACCACAATATGTTCTCTGTAACAATACATGTTTGCTGTGAACAAATTATGGTTATTTTTAACAATACTTCCGTCTCGATAAACAAGTTTTTGTTAACAGTTTATTAGAACTCAAACCACAACCAAATTTTTTTAATATTTAAAAATAAAATTATAATTATAACCATACTATATTATTATTTAACATAGTATGTTAAGTATGACTAAGAACTAAAAAATAATGTTTGGTTTTAAAAATACAAATTCGGGTTTTGGCCTTTTTTCAGTTCAGAATATTATCTTATCGGTTCATCTAAAACCGTAAAAACATTAAATACACATTTGTTGTTAACAAATAAATTTGTTTTTTATTATAAATGATAGTTTGAAATTAAAAATATCATTCACATAAAAAGGTAAGCAGAAAATATCAAAATATGTATGTAAGTCTAAAGGAAATATTCGTGTATTTGTTTTTTTAATAAATGTATTCTTACGTTGTCACATATAACCATTTACATGTTTCACATTATATTATAGTATGTTTATATTATAAACATAATTATGGTTGTATTTTAAAATGTTATTTTTATGTAAGACAATAATATGTTTCAATGGCAACAATATTATTATAATTATGGTTTAAAATAATATGTATTGAATATAACCTTATAATTCAACCGTAACATGTTGCTCTTAGATTATGGTTACCTCAACCATGTTTTTTTTGCGTGTATCTTTCACAGTTTTCTTTAAAAATAATAATCTAATTTGTAAAACAATATTCTTTCAATTCCCTTAAAACTTATTTAACAATTTATTTTAAAATGAAAAAGTTTTATTTTTAACCGACTTCAAAAAAAGAAGGAGGTTATCAATTCGTCTGAATGTTGCTTTTTTTATGTTTGTGCCCGCAGAACTCTGGCATTTCTAAACCGATTTTAAAAATTTTTTCTTTATTAGAAATGCTTACAGATTGGTCCCATTTTAAAAGAAGTTCAGAATTTTGAAAATTAAAGGGTATCCCCATACAACATACCTGTTTTTTACGTGTATTATGAATCGTAAAGGGCACCGTTTTAAAATTTTAAAAAACTGCAAATCACTATAGCTGCCAATAACAGAAATTAATAAAAAAATAAACTTAAAAATTAAAGGGTATCCCCATATATGACGTCAATTTAAATATTTGAACCATTGTAGACAATCACTTGAAAATTGGACAGAATGTCCAATATTTATAATCAGAAATTAAATATTTATAATTAGAAGTTAAAGGGTGTCCCAATAGTTGATGTAATTTGATGTATATTGCCAAACTTTTGAACCGTAACAGAGAGACGGTTGAAATTTACAAAGAACCTATATATCTAAGTCCTTTATAACATCACGTATATAATTTAAATTTGGAAACTAAAGGGTGTCCCCATAATTGATATAATGTCCCGTATGATAACCTTTATAAATATTTAAAATTTTAAAGGGTGTCTTAATAGTTGATGTAAATTGATGCATATGGCCAAACTTTTGAACCGTTTTAGACAGACATTTGAAATTAACAAAGAATCTGTCCTTTAAAATAAGTGTTTAATTTAAAATTGTACATTAAAGGGTGTCCCCTAGGTGATATTGTTTAAGATATATGGCCATATCTTTGGAAGCGTTACTTTTTATTACTGTGTTAGTAATAATAAGTGTAAAAAAATAAAGGGTGTCCTCATATCTGACGTAATTTGTCGTTATGGATAGACATTTGAATGTACAGAACAAGTATAGAAGTATTTGAATTGAGTACTGTTTCTTACAGATTACTTCCTTTTAAATTTTTAGTTTAGAATTGATGCACATATATTTGTTTTGTAGTCGGTTTTTTTTTGGCAAGAATTATAAACACTACCAGTAGTGCTGACAAAGTGTTGAGTAGTGGGCACCGAGTATTGGATGGGTATTTGGAAATAGATAATTTTAGCATAATATGTTTTGGAAATAAATATAATAGACTATTTAACGACTACGACGATAAATTACAGTCAATTTTATTAAATCTATTCTCTAAATATAAGTCAGGGTTAAAAGTATCCCAATTTATTTTTTGTTTCTCACACCCAACTTGTGGCAAAAAGGTTTAAGTTGCAACTAATTTTAAACATTAGTTCATTCTTTTACATACTTGCTTAAATGACAATCTTTTGCAGAAACACTG